>PVIY010035064.1:0-25506 GCA_004026745.1 Myrmecophaga tridactyla
TAAGGGGTGGAAATGGGAGCAGTACCACTCACTATTACCCCTAGTGATACACTAGGAAAATTTTTGCTTCCTGTCCCTGCAACCCTGAGCTCTGCTGGTCTACAGGTTTTGGTTCCAAAATGGGGAGTGCTTCCACCAGGAGAAACATGCCATTGAACTGCCACCTGGTCACTTTGGGCTACTTATGCCACTGGATCAACAAGCCAAGAAGGGGATTGCATTATTGTCTGGGGTGATTGACCCTGACTATCAGGGGAAGTACAAGTGCAACTACATAATGGAGATAAAGAAGAGTTTTCTTGGAATATAGGAGATCCCCTAGGGTGTCTTTAGTACTACCATGCCCTGTGATTAAAATCAATGGAAAAGTGCAACAACCCAATCCAGGCAAGCCTACCAATGGCTCTGAAACTTCAGGAATGAAGGTTTGGGTCACCCCACCAGGGAAAGAACCATGGCCAGCTGAAGTGCTTGCTGAGGGTAAAGGGAACATGGAATGGATAGTGGAAGAAAATAGTGATAAATATGAACTTTGCCCACATGATCAGTTACAGAAATGAGGACTGTAATGCTGTTTTGTTCATGTTATACTATTTAAGTTGTAAGATATCAAGTTTAAGAATGAATATTCCCCAAGGATTTGCACCCTATTCTGGAGAGATTTTTTGTGTTTCAAGTTATATGCAGGACAGTTGAGTATTGTAGGTGAAAGAAAAATGTCAGTTTTATTGTTTTTTAATTGTTTTTTATTTAGAAATTTGATATGGTTTAAGGTGGTATGTAGAGCTGCCAAGTTGACAAGGGGTGGACTGTCATGGTTAGGTTCATGTGTCAACTTGGCCAAGTGGTGGTATCTGTTTGTCTGGTTGGGCAAGTTCTGGCCTGTCTGTTGTGATGAGGACATTCATAGAATTAAATCATGATCATGTCAAGTACATCCACAGCTGATTACATTTGTAATCAGCCAAAGGGGAGTGTCTTTTGCAATGAGTAATGCTTAATCTGATCACTGGAAGCCTTTTAAGGAGGATTCAGAAGAGACAGAAACTTCCTGTTTCGGCTGGTGAGCCTCTTCTGTGGAGTTCGTCTAGACCCTCCATTGGAATCATGGGCTTCACAGCCTACCCTGCGGATTTTGGAATTTGCATTTCCACGGTTATGTGAGACACTTTTATAAATTTTATATTTGTGAGTGTTCCCTGTTGATTTTGTTTCTCTTGAGAACTCTAACTAATACACTCCCTAATTGGTCTTTTGGCTTCAAATCTTGGTTTCACGCCATCCCCTCAATTTATTTTTTGTGATGGCCTGTTGCACTCAGTGTAGCCCATAAAGTTCTTCATAATCTTTTCTTTGCCTATCTCTCCCATCTCATTTTTAAAAATTGTGATAATATATATAACATAAAATTAGTCATTCTAATTACTTTTAGTTGTGCACTTCAGTGGCATTAGTGATATTCACAATGTTGTGCTGCCATCAAACCAACCATTACAAACACTTTTTCATCAACCAAAACAGAAACTGTATTCCTATTAAACAATAGCTCCCTATTCCCCTTTCCTGCAGGCATTGTTACCCTTTAATCTATTTCTAGCCTCTATGAAGTTGCTTATTCTAGATATTTCATATAAGTAGAATCATACAGTATTTGTCTTTCTGTGTCTGGCTTATTGCACTTAGCATAATACTTCAAGATTCATCCATGTTGCAACTTCTATCGGAATTTCATTTCTTTTTATGGATGAATAATATGCCATTGTATACATTGGAATACCACATACACTTTGGAATACAATGGATACCACATTTTGTTTATCCATTCACTTGTTGAGTCTTGGGTTTAATGCCTTTTGGACATTGTGAATAATGCTGCTATGCACATCAGTGTGAACTTTTGTGTATAAATATCTGTTTTCAATTCTTTGGTGTACATACGTAGGAGTGGATGTTCTAGTTCATATGGTAATTAAATTTTTAAATCTTTGGGGAACCACCAAATGTTTTCCATAGCAGCTATACAATTTTGCATTCCCACAAGCAATACACAAAGATTCCAATTTCTCTACATCACTACAATACTTATTTTCTGTGTTTTATTATTACTACTCTTATTATAGCCATCCTAGCGGGTATGAAGTGTGATCTCATTGTGGTTTCAATTTGCATTTCCCTAATGGTTAATGATGTTGAACATCTTTTCTTTTCATGTGCTTATTGGCCATTTGTATATCTTCTTTGGAGAAATGTGTATTCAAGTCTTTGCCCATTTTTTAATTGTGATGTTTGTCTTGTTGTTGAGTTTTAGGAATTCTTTATATATTTTGGCTGCTAGGCCCTAATCAGACATATGATTTTCAAATACTTCTTCCAATCTGTGGTTTTCTTTTCATTCTCTTTACAATATCTTTAGATGCACAAAAGTTTTAAATTTTAATGAAGTCCAATTTATCTAGTTTTTCTTTTTTTGCTCCTGCTTTGGTGTCATATCTAAAAATCTTTTGCCAAATACAAGATCCTTTTCTAAGTTTTATGGTAGCTCTTCTATTTAGGTCATTCATCTATTTTTTAATCCATTTTAAAATTAATTTTGTGAATGGTGTGAGGTAGAGGTCACATTTCATTCTTTTCCATGTGGCTATCCAGTTTCCCAGTACCATTCGTTGAAAAACCCATTATTTCTCCATTACATGTACTTAATACCCTTGTCAGAAATCATTTGGCTATAGATGTAAGGGTTTATCTCTGGACTCTCAATTATATTTCATTGCTTCATATGTTGGTCCTTATGCCAGTACCACACTGTTTAGCTTTGTAATATATTTTGAAACCACTAATCTGAGTACTCCAACTTTGTTCTTTTTAAAAAATTTGTTAGGTCTTCAGAGCCTCTTGTCATTCCATATGAATTTGAGAATTAGCTTTTCCATTTTTGCAAAAAAAAAAAAAGACTTGGAGTTTTTATTGGGATTGCATTGAATCTATAAATTGCTTTGGGTAGTATTGACTTCATAACAATGTTGTCTTTCAATTCATGAACATGAGATGTCTTTCCCTTTATTTAGGTCTTTAATGTTTTTCAGCAATGTTTTATAGTTTTTAGTGTAAAAGTGCTTCACATCCTTGTTAAATTTATTACAGGATATTTTATTCTTTTGCATGCTATGTAAATAGAATTGTTTTCTTGATATTCTTTTTGAATTGTTCATTGCTGGTTTGTAGAAAACTGTGATTTTTCATGTTGATCTTGTATCCTGCTAATTTGCTGAATTCATTTATTAGCTCTAGTAGCTTTCTTTCTTTTTTTTTTTTTAATTTGCATATGGGCAGGAGGCACCAGGGATCGAACTCCAGACCTCCAGCACAGCAGGTCGGAGCTCTGCCTGCTGAGCCTCGGCAGCCGCCCTCTAGTAGCTTTCTTGTGCATTCTTCAGAATTTTCTAAATATAGAATTGTATTTTCTGCAAATAGAGACAGCTTTACTTCTTCCTTTCCAATTTGGATTCCTTTTATTTATTTTTCTTGCCCAATTGCTCTCACTAGAACTTCCACTATAGTGTAGAATAGCAGTGGTGACAGTGGGCATCCTTGCTTGTTTCTGATCTTAGAGGGAAAGCTGTCAGTCGGTCACCATTGAGTACTATGTGAGCTATGGGTTTCATTTCTCATCTTGTACTTTTCCCCTTGTACTATATATACTTTACTTCTACTCAATCACTTGAACTTTCCCAAATATGCAACCTCTTCTTCCCTTAGGTATTTCTGTATGCTTTATGCATTCAGATGAGAAAACTAAGGCACAAGGAGCTTGAATATTTTTTCCCAAACCTATCCTGGATAGTTTTGGGGAAAAAAAAAAGTATTGGAATGAAGGTTGGTCTGAGCTTATTCCAGTATCCCATGCCACCTCCCAAAGCTCAGGGATAATAAGAAGGATAATTGGACTCAATTTCAGATTAGAAATTCTCATTCTTAGTCTCTAGTTTTTCTTCGCATTGCAAATAACATTTTTTAAATCCTTATTGTCCAGGAATGCATGCTTAGGTATTTTTAGGAAGCCTCTTTTACCCAAGAAATGTACCCTTTGAAAACCATTCCACCAATTCTTTTTTTGAAGTCCCTATCAGACCCCTCTCTCATTTCACATGCCTGCAATTCCAAACTTTCATCACTCATTTGATGGACTCTTCCTCACTACCTCCCCTAACGGTGAAATCACGTTAAACAGTGAAATATAGGATGGAGGCTCCTTTAACCCTACGTGCTTGATCCAACCTGCTTGACCAGAGGACTATCTCAGTTGTGTAGTGCTGAGCGCTGGTGAATAAGTCAGGGAACCTGATACTGTGCAACATAAGGCATAGAGAACAGGTGGGGATGTAAAGAGATGTCAATTGTCCTAAGACAGATAGGGATTCTGAGAGAAAGGAGAAATAGACAGCCCCTAGGGACAAATGGGCCATGTTCCAAAAATCAATTTTAAATTGACTGTTTAGAATGCAGAACACATTTTCCCTTAGAAACAATGCTATGAATAATTGCAGTTATTTTCCCAGGAAAGTCTATACAAGCTTGTTTAACTCCTAATGTAATGGAAATACATCCTTTTACAGTAAAAAAAAAAAAAAAACACAACAAAAAACCAGTAGGAAACAATGTGTAATACCAAAAATTAAAAATAAACAGTACAATGCAATAAAAAAATCTTGCCATTATGTAGCTTAAATGTTATTTAAAGGAAAGTGTGGTTTGGAAGAAAGAGCAGGGAGTGTGTTAGTAGAATGAAGGGTGAAATTGAGATATTCGTTGTGCGTAAGAGTTGAAGATTTGGAAAAGGTTTGCAACAGCCCTGCACCATAGCTAAGAAAGAGTTGAAATATTCAAACAAGAAGTTAATATTAATATTAGCTACCGGTTATTGAGGGCTATGTGCCAGGTACTAGGCTAGATACTTGACATACATTATCTCACTGAAAATGAATTTCCTGTTTTTTTTCCTACCTCTGTTACTGAAGCAGAGATCAAACTAATTTTAGTAAGAAATAAAGATAATTCAATGATGGGAAAATAATACCTCAATGCCTAAAGACATATGCTAAAACATTTTAGATTTGTATTGAGTAAATTCCTAAATCTGACTACTCTGAATTATATATTGGCTACGTACATAGTGGCTACACCAACTACACTGTGAACTCTTTGAGGGCTGGAAACTGTTGAATTATTCATTTTTCATTCTGAATGCCTGGCATATAACAGGCAATAAATGTTGGTTGCATAAATGAATGGGCAAACTTAACAGGCATTTGAACAATGTTGAAAGTGTCTTAGGGGAATAAAAACAGTAACATTTGGTGGGTATCTAATACTGTGTTAGGTGGATGACCAATAAAGCAAGCTGCTTTGTTCAGGCTAGAGTTAGAATTAGAGAACAGGCTGCAGGCAATTTCAATATTTGAGGTGTAAAATAAATTGGCAATGGACTTGTTAGATATTTTTGGATGAAATGAATGGAGGGATTGATTTGAAAAGTGTCACTGAAAAAACAGCAGCAGGAACTGATGATGAAAATAGAAGGGGTTTCTTTGAGCTGTTCTAGGACTAAAGAGGGAAGAGGTAGGACCATAGCTAAAAGCACTGAGGATGAAGAGAAAGCTTGATAATACATTACAGAGGAGTGGTCAGGAAAGAAAAGAATGATTGGCCTGGATTGGATTCTGTCTCCGTTTCATCTGGTTTACTGCCCCTTATACTGCTCTGGCCCCTCACACAAGAGTTGCAGTGGGTTCAGAATAAGCTATTATCACTTTCTTATAGATTGACTGATAGGTTGATTAGATTGATTGATTCCACAATGACATCAAATACGTGTTAAAATTTGATAATGATGGGCATAATGGTAGAGGTCTCATACCAGGCCGTCAGGGAGAATCCAACCGGGGAAGGTGGGAAAGAAAACATCATCCCTGTAGAGTTTCTGGCAGAGGAATAACAAGGAGGGGTCAGAAGAGGGAGGAGATGAAAGAAGAGGAGAAAGAAAGGCAAACATGAGTTATTTCATAATTTTATAAAGGAACTAGCCCCTCAGAAAGTCCCTGTCACTGACTTCCAGCTTTGATCTTTGGTCTTTGAAAGCAAACTACAATTACTTCTGCATTATTTCATTGCTCCCACAGTGCTGAGTGCAATAAAAAAATATTTGTTGATTGGTTATTCTGAGCCTTTCAAATCAATCATACTTGGATTTTATTAAGGATCTTAGAATTGTCATTGATCAAATTGAAATAAGAATTGTCTTTAAATCTGTATGATACTTTGTGTCTCTGTTCTCTAAGAATTCCCCAGGGGAAAACAAACATTTGTCCATGCCTTTTATGTACCACACACCGTGCTGGTGTTTTATTTACATGATCACATTTCTAATAATTCATCTTCGTCTTTTTTTTTTTTTAACAATTACTGAATAGCCATTATATGTCATTGATGCTAGGCAATGAGGATGAAAGACAAGAGGGAGAAAATTCTGATCTTCTATAATTTATAATGTAATGGGGAGAAGATAGGGCAAAAACGACTATTACAGCATAATGTGCTAAGTGCTATGAAAGAGGTAAGCACTTGGCAGTTGTGGAGAACAGACAAAGGGAACTTTAATCCAAAGTGGGTAGGAAATACAGATCAGAAGAAGAAAACAAATATTTTTCATATCCCACTATCCAGAAAAAAAATCGGTTAATATTTTGATGTATAGCTTTACAGACTTTTTCCTCTGCATGAATATTTAGTTCCTACAAAATGGTTCTGTTAATTGGAACTTTAAAAAACTTAATGGATCATGAACATTTTTCCAAGTTAATGCATCATTTTAAATATGTGGAGGAACCAAGCTTTCAATTTGGAAATTGGATCAGTTCTACTTTTCTAATAGTATAAACAACAGCAATGACTATTCTTATGTGAAAATATTTCCATAATAATAAATTATTGTCTTATATTTGTGGTTCTTAACCAGTGTGCCAAGGTGCCTCGGAGTACCAAATAAAATTGCAGGGTATTTCAAGTTTTCAAGAGAAGTACAACAATATTTGACATCTGTTGGATACTGTATAAACTACTAGCTCGGGGTAGTTCACCGTTTCAACATTAGATCACCATACATTCCTTTCGAGGAAGTCATATCTTCATAATGTTGGATTTTTGCTGGTGCTGTGATAAAAAGTGCGCACGTACAAAAATCAGCGTGGTCTAGGAAATGAGGATGGTGATGTACAATCTGATGCTAAAGTTTGAGAAGCTGTGCCATGATTAATAGGTTCATACCTCTTATTAGTAAGTTGTATTTTAAAAGAATGAACTAAAAATATGTTTTCTTTAGGGAGGCCACAGTGGCTCAGCAGGCAGAGTTCTCACCTGCCATGTCAGAGACCAGAGTTTGATTTCCAGTGCCTGCCCATGCAAAAAATATATATATATATATATATTTTTTTTTTTCTTTAAATTTCTGTAAATTATTTTTTAGATGACTACCAGGTTAGGACATAAATAGCTATTAATTTATTTGGCCCTAACTATTTATAAAGGAAAACTGCTAAATATTTCTCCTGACCTTAGGGCACTGAAAAAAATTACCAAAATACAAAAGACACCATGAACCTGGAAGTTTGTGAACTTCTACTTTAGGGTAAATTGCTGAAGTGTGTTTGCTGGTTCTGAGCCTCTGCAAACCTTAAAACCTTTTAAAACTTACTGCTAACTGTCCTTCAGAAAGATTCTAACCATTTATACACTCACCAGAAGGTTGGTTTTCTCTTACGTAGAATTGCGACTTTTGAACTAAATGAAGGTCCAGAAAGGGTTAGTTTTTTTTTTAGCCCCGCATGGGCAGGCACTGGAACCGAACCCAGGTTTCTGGCATGGCAGGGAGAACTCTGCCACTGAGCCACCACAGCCCGCCCAGAGTTAGTTTTTTCAAATGAGAAATTACTAATGTATTATGCTGAGTTGTCTGGGAGATATAAAATAGTGTAAAAAAGAACCTCCAGTTTACATAGGCTTAGAACCTTAAGGGAGAGACTTTAACTGTCTGGCATAGAGATCTGCCATAGCAAGGGCTTGGTAAACAATGTGTTGGACAAAATTAAAAGACCCCACCCTTAAGTGTTTTGAAGGCAAAGGTGATAACAATGAAAGTTATAGTTATACATATACTTTATATTGCCAGGTAAACTACAGGACTGTCAGTTAAATTTGAATTTCAGATAAACAATAAAAACATTTTTTAGTATAAATATGCCCAAATACTGCATGTTCAAATTATTCAATGTTTGTCTGAAATTAAAATTTAACTGCACACCAGGAGGAACCTAAGGAGTCATGATGGCTAAATATAATGTGGTATTCTGAGGGGGATCCTGGAACAAAAAAAGGAGATTAGGAAAAATAGAAAAAACTAAATAGTTTAATGTTTAGTTAATAATAATGTATTACCTGAGACTAACAGCTGGAGTTCTACAGCTATGAAAGTCAGCATTACAGGATACAGCAACTGTTAAAGAAGCTGAAAAAGAGATCAGACTTGAATTAGAGATATGAATGAAGCTGATCTAGTTAGTACTAAAGTAAATCAGAATAAAGGGTAAAGGATGATAATGACTGCGTTGATTTTTTTTTAACTTTTTAAATTGTGATATATAATATACAAAAAAGCAATAAATTTCCGAGTACATTTTAGCAATAGTTATAGAACAGATTATAAAGTTTGGTATGGATTACAGTTCCATGATTTTTCATTTTTTTTCTTCTAGCTGCTCCAAGACACTGGAGACCAAAATAAATATCAATATAATGATTCAGCAATCATACTCATTTGTTAAATCCTATCTTTTCTGTTATACCTCTCTTCCTCCCTTTTTTTCTTTTTTGTGATAAATAACACACATACAAAAAAGCAATAAATTTCAAAGTACATCACAACAATTAGTTGTAGAAGAGATTTCAGAGTTTGGTATGGGTTACAACTTGATTGTGTTTTAAAACTTCCTTTCGTTGTGAGACCAAAGGAAGAGATGTTTATTTGGTGCAAAATTTATATTTTCTGTAGCACACTATCTGATTTATCCTGTATGGTTAGTTTATTCACACAACATAATTACATGGAACCTTGAATAGGAAATGAGATCTTGTTATTTTGTACAGGTTAACGTAATACCCTGATACATCCCAGAGTAATCTAGGCAGAAAATAAAGTATTTGCAAAGTCCCCTTGAGGGACTGGGGAAAAAGGTGGAAATATTAAACGTCTCCACCTGGGGAATTTCTGATATTCTTGCAAGCATTAAATCCTACCAATTTAATAAGTCAAGCCTTCGATCTTGGAGATCGCTCTTATGAAATTTATTCCTGCAAAGGAGAAGCTAAGCTTACTTACAATTATGCCTAAGAGTCACCCCCAGACAACCTCTTCTGTTGCTCAGATGAAGCTTCTCTCTCTTAAGTCAACTCGCCAGGTGAACTCACTGTCCTCCCCCTGCATCGGACATGATGCCTGGGGGTGGGGGTGGGGGTGTAAATCTCCATGGTAAAGTGGGACACGACTCCCAAGGATGAACTTGGCCCTGACATCCTAAGACTGAGAAAGCCTTCTTGTCCAAAAGGAGGAAAAGAAATGAAACAAAATTTCAGTGGCTAAGAGATTTCAAAAAGAGTACAGAAGTCATTCTGGAGGTTAATCTTATGCATTATATAGCTATTCCTTTTTAGTTTCTATTGTATTAGAATAGCCAGAGGGAAATACCTGAAACTATTGAACTGTAATCCACTAGCCTTGATTCTTGAAAATGATTGCATAACTATATAGCTTTTAAGGTGTGACCATGTGATTATGAACACTTTGTCACTGACACTCCCTTCATCTAGTGTTTGGACAGATGAGTAAGAAAATAAAGAGAAAAATAAACAATAGAGGGGATAAGTTGTATGGGATATTTTGGGTGTTCATTTTATTTTTAATTATTTTTATTGTGGAGTAATGAAAATGTTCTAAAAGTCATGGTGGTGACGGATGCACAACTATATATGATACTGTGAACCACTGATTGTATACTTTGGATGAAATGAATATATGGTATTGAAGATATTTCAATAAACTTGCATAAAAATAACAATGTATCAACATTGGCTCATTGTGACAAACATACCATACCAATGTAAGAGTTAATAGGTAAAATTGGGTGTGGGGTAAACAGAAATTGTAATATCTGTACAATAATTCTTTAAATATAGAACTGTTCTGAAATGAAAAGCTTATTAAAAATTTGTAATGGGGTGTCCTGTATTTTTATTTGCTAGTTTTGGCAACCCTAACACTTTGACTTTCAAATAATAATTAAACATAAAATATGAAAAATTACCTTAAGTTGATAATTTAAGGGATTTGAATTATTTATGAATTGTCCTAAATATTTGACCCAAGCCCTTTATTTCCTATAAAGAATTCATTCGTTTTCTTTTTTTGGCAAGCCTCTAGCAAGCCAGTAATTAGACAGGGAATATACTACAAGGTGGAGATGCTTTGCCTCACTATCACAGCCTATCACCAGTTGCAACCTCATTTTCAGAAGCTGAAAGGGCTTAAAAACTGAACTTTCCCTCAAACACACACAATACAGAAATGAACGATCAATAGAATTCCTTTTAAGTTGGGGTGTGCACATCTCAAGAGACTTAAAAATCCCAGTTATAAGAAAATCAGCAAGGTTAATGTCCTCCAAGTAATCACTTACCTAGAACGACTGTTAATTTATGCTACCTGAATGGAAATCATTGCTGATTATTTTATTTTAACCATCTGAAGGAGAACAACCTGTGCGTTGTGGAAGTAGACTTAAGAACTGAACTGAAAACGTGTAACTCCTTTATTTGAAGGTGAACTTAGAAAATCTCTCTTATCCAAAAAAAACTCAAAGACAAGGCCTGTAGGAATGAGAGTGAGTTTTAGAATATTTGATCCTTTTCCTGATAGGAGACTACCAAAGTATTTTGCACAAGTTTGCTTAATTTCGGCTTTGCTGCCCAAGAAAATTTAGGAAGTGGTTTCATTCTTAAGTGCTGATAAAGCTAGCCTTGCAAAAAAGATAAATCTACCTTCTTACGGTGAAAGAAATGATAGAGCAGAGGCTATATATGGGTTCCTTTAGGATCTTGACTGTGAATTTCTACTCTACGTGGCGAGCCCCTCAAACCAATATGTACAAATATGTGACACAAAAGATTCGCGTACATCATATATTTCACGTTGCATTCATGGGCAGGGCATCTAATATATGCAAGGAAATTATGCTTTAGAGTTGCTGTATCCGGAGATAAGAAATGGTTCCTTCGCTGTTTCCATTTGTGCCATCAAAATTAGGTTTTATTCGTATTCAGTGTCCTCCGTTTCCTGTAAAAACTTAAGGCAACAGCTAGTTCAAAAGAAACTGCTAAGACTTTCAAGGATGAATTCTTCAAGAGCTTTGTTCACATAAAAGGGTTAGGTCTTAAAAGAAAAAAACAAACCCTAAAAATGGAGCTATTTTTGTTTTAAAACTGGACTCTTCCTGGGTGAGCCCGTTGGTCCTGGTCGGCGTCCCCGGAAGGCCGGGCCGCTGGTGTCCGTTAGATCCCAAGTACCAAAGGCCACGGGATGAGTCCGGCTCTGACCCTCAGGAGACGGACGGTTGGTCCGAGCACCACCGCGGACCGCCCGCCCGCGGGGCCGTGGAGACCTTACAGAGCGGCCGCCGCGGGCCTCGGCCCTCACCCACCCAGCCGCGCACGGACACCTGCGGGGCGCAGCCGCTGTGATCGCCACAGCCCGTTCCGGCTCCCGGGGCTCCCGAGCTGAGGGGGTGCCCTCGTTGTGGTCGGGCTGAGCTGCTCAGGAGAACGCCGCGGGGGCGGGGCCTGGGGCCGCGCTAGGCTCTCGGTTCACACCACGGTAAGGACGAAGAGAGGCCGCGTCCGGGGCTGGTGGGGAGCGCGACATGTCGCGACACAGACGAGCCTCAAGACTTAGTATATTCACCGAGGCAGTAAACCGTGGGAAGCCTACGGCTTGCAAGGGGATGGATAGGTCGAGTAAACGCAATGTCTTATCACAGGACTCAGGCCACTGACGCCTAAGAGAGAATTTGAGAACATGTGGGGGGAGGGGGGGGCGGAGAGCTGGCAGCTCGCAGTGCGCATGCTCCGTTCGGAGAGCCGTAAGTGGAGAGTGAGGCATGCGCAGTAAGCCCAGGGCGGGTTGGCAGTGGGGAGGGGCTGGTGTGAGCGGGCTGATGTGTTTATCCGGCTTTCTGGGTGGGTGGTCAAAGCGCACGCGTGCGGGTGAAAGGCGGCGGAGCTGGGTCGTGGAGTGCGCATGCGCCCAGCGAGCCGGTTGCTCGGAGGGGGCTCTTGGAGGAGAAGCAGAGGAAAAGGGAAGCGAAGGGAAAGGAAAGGGCTGGGGGAGGGGTGAGGGTACGCTCTGCGCATGCGTGCGAGCGGTAGCGACGACGGCGGCGGCGGGGGAGTCTCGGGGATGACAGTGGCTTTGCCCGTTGGGGTAACGGTCGTCGTCGCCGACAGGGCCTGAGTCTCCGTACAGCCCGCGGGATCCATTAGGGCCGAAGCAGCCCAGGCCCAACCGAGTCCGAGTGGCGCGTGGAGTCGGGGTGAGGGCGGCGAGGCACGGGGGGAGGGGCCTGCGGCCCGGCCTTGCTGTGTGCGCTGGGCGGCGGCGGGGCCTGGCGGTGTGTGTGCTCGCCTCGGCTGCGGCCCGGCGGGCGCTGCGGCCGGCGGCGGCTGTCGTGCTTGGTGGAGGCGGTGTCTGTGTGTAGCTCGGCGAAGATGGTCGAGCTGTAAGGGGGCGGTGCTTGCGCTTGGTGACCCCGGAGTGTGCGACTGAAGAGCTGGGGGCGCCGCCGCGGCCCTGCCGGGCCTGCTCCCCGCCCCCTCCCGTCCGCCGCTGTCGGCCCGCGCACTTCCTCCCTGGCCCTCCCCTATCGGATTGAGAGTCTTCTGCCCGCTTCGCCACCTCAGGGAACAGCGAGTTGTAACCGCTTCGGCGGAGAGCCAGGTGCACTCTGGGCCCCGCGTCCGATATGGGGAGAACGGCAGCGGCCTCCGCCAGCCGCGAGAGCAACGTTCGCTGCTGCTGCTGCGGCTTCTTGCACTAGATCGGGAAGGCCGACGCCCGATTCGTAGTCGTCCTTGCTGTTGCCGTTGCTTCCGTGCCGGGCGCTGTGATGGAGTAAGGGCGGTGCAGCCCGAGAGAAGCGTGCCTGCAGCTCACGCGTCCCCAGGACCGGGCCGGGGCCTGTTCCCGCGCCCGCCAAGCCCGACCTGAGTAGGTGCCGCCGTGTCCGGAGATGCTGCTCGAGCAAAGGCTGCCCGCCGAGCCGCGGGGCTAGACTGAGAGCGGAGTCCCGACCTGCGCGGCCCGAGCGCGGAAGTTGCCCCCTTCAGCGCCCGGTGGCCGCTCGGGACGAACTCGAACGCTGGTTTCTCTGTTTTTTTATTGGTCTGGAAGTCTCAGGGACGGAGGAGGGGCGTTAGGGCCCCCATGTGTGGGAGGATTGTTTCAGCTCCACAAACTTGCACGGATTTTGGTTACTTCTTTGGGCCGTGGTTCTGCCCTGATTTCCTCCAAATTGTTCCAAATTCGCCATTGTTCCCTGGCTGCTTACAAAGTTGGATCCGGAATTTCTTTTCAACCGGGAGCCATCGGTGTCCAAGTGTCTGCAATGAACCCGGTGAATGCTACTGCTCTCTACATTTCCGCGAGCCGCCTAGTGCTCAACTACGACCCAGGAGACCCCAAGGCGTTTACAGAGATTAACAGGCTCCTGCCTTACTTCCGACAGTCCCTTTCGTGCTGTGTATGCGGTGAGACCCTTTTTATTGTTTCCTTCTCAGTGCTTGTCTTTAAAAAAAAAAAACAACACAACAAAAAAACTTCTGGGCAGTGGTGACCCGAACTTTTTGATGGAATGGCAGTTTGCATTAAAATTTTCTTACTTGTTTAGTAGTATACATACGGTCACCAGTTTTTGAAGCTTGCCGAGGAACTTTTGCCCGGCATTTCAAAAAGGCCATTCCAAACGGCGTTGTACAGCCAGCTTTAACGTTCAAGAAAGACGGTTTAATTCACCTTGTGCCATTTCTAGACCATTTCTGGGGATGGTTTTCTTATGGGGTAAACTACGCATGCATATTGATGTTTGTTTTTTTCTTTTTAACTTTTGGTTACAGAGCTGATTTAAAGTTTACTGTGGGTAAACGTGGTTACACATGGTTAAACATGTATATGTGGCGTGTTTGCTGTTCTCCAATGGTGGTGTGTGTGGGAGGTGGTATAATCTGATGGTTCCGCAGCCGGTGAACTTGGTGCAGAACTTTCCCGCTAGGTCCTTCAACACATGCTTTGATGGTTTGATAGTAAACAGAATGAGCCAAGGAAGACGGAAGGTGTGCTAAGTGTTTTTTCGCTAATGCGATAAAGGATTATATTTATGTTGTGATTTTATAATATTGTGGCTTGGTAGAGGGTTATTTTAGTTAATTTTTTTGTTGTTGTTAAAAAATATCAATTGGTGGTGGGCAGGACAGTTTCAAAATATTTTTGAAAGATGAAGAGGGATATGCTAAATTGTTTAATAACTCGAAGTGTTTCAAAGTGATTATAATGTGGATCAATTGCACGTATGATAATTATTTGCATTTCAAAAAATTTAGACTTAAAACTTTAATACAAAGGAAAGGGCATCTGCCAAAGCCCTTTTCTTTGTAACATTTTTATTCTAACCCAAATTTTGAGGTTTTGCTGATCCACTTGTTTAGAATTTGAGAAATTCAGGCACTTTAGGCTTCTTATTGTAGATAAAGCAGAAAGTAATTTTGCATCAGTAGTGGCTGAAGGGTTAATAGTCATTTGAGATTCCTTCAGCATTCTCTGTGGCTCTGGGGCAAGGCACTGAGAGGGTGCAGAAGAGGTGAAGAGTGTGTATTTTGCATCCTGGTACTTAATCTGATGAACATTTAGGTAACAGAGTGAGTTAGTATGTGATAAAGTGCTACTGTGGTAACAGACACTTAACACCTTTATAGAGAAGCAGTGTCCCTGGGTGAGTCACTTAACTGCCCTGTGTCTTAATTTCTTAATGCCCTAGGCCTCAGTTTCTTGACGTGAAAAATGAGAGCTTGGTGCTAGATTCAAGTTTCTTTTGTAGTTGAATTTTTACAGATGTAAGTGTATGAGAATCTGCTTGGTTTCACCATGCCCCCCTGACCCCCCATTTTTTATGTCATGCTTTCTACGGTTTGAAAACTGAGAAGCAAACCTTTTTTTTAGGAGTTGGGGAGTGGGATGCTGTGAGACCCGGGAAACCCATGGCATAGAGCAGACCAACCTGGTCTGCAGCAATAGGAGTAGAGAATGATGGCATTATTTCACTAACACTTGCAGATCTGACAGGTCCCCCCACCCTCCTGTTTTACTGGGTGGGTGGGATTTGTCCCTCTGATTTGGAGGAAACATAGTTTTGAAATAGCATAACTGCTTGGAATTTTAAATTCTTATCAATAGCTTCAGGATTATTGTGGTCTAATTGAACATTTTCTCCGATTCTTCTCTGGACTTTAAAGAAAAAAATACATTGAAGGTAAAGGTACATTTTTAAAAAAATGTCGACCTATAGCTTTTTTTTTCCCCTTTTAAGGGAGACCTGGCAACACAGGGGGGTTATTCTGACAATTATACAGTATTGTGCATGCCTCCCCCTCCCCCATTCCATGGAAAAGATTTCTGGGTGCTACTTCCCCCTTATAATTGAGTAGCAGCCTTATAATTTTGGCAATCTGGGTTTGGGTTAGTTTTTTTTTTTTTTTTAAATCTTTTTGAGCAGAACTCTGGTTATCCAAAGACATAGAAGAATCAGCTATTTGAACTGAACTCTAGCATTTAATCTTCTTTATTTCGGGTACTGACTTAGACTCAGTTTATCTTAATTCAGAAGCATAAATTTAAAAAAAAGCATAAACTAATGCAATCTTATTTCATGAATACAATAAATATGTAAAAGTGAAGTTCAATTCTATTTTGATGCTGTAAATGAGGAGCTTCTTTCAAGGTCCTTCAATGTATGATCCAGGCCTACCTTTTCAGAACTTGCATTTAGCTATTGCCCTCCTTTTGTTTTGGGTGCATGGTCTGGGAATCCAACCTCAGTCTCCGGAATGGAAGGCGAGCACTCTACCATTGAACCACCCGTGCACCCAGCTATCCCCTTTCTTTAAAAAGATATTTTTATTTAGAAATCGTCACACACGTACAGTCCAGCCATAGTATACAATCAGTGGTTCACAGTATGGTCACACAGTTGTGTATCAGCTGCCCTCTTAAGTAATTTCTGTGCTTCAAGCAAATTGATGTTTGTGCCTTTTCAATGTGCCTTATATTCTTGCTCCTTTTCTCACTTTTGCTCCCTGAAGTTCCTTCTGCCTAAAATATCTTCCTTTTCTCTCAAGCTCTAACTCATTATTCCCTCTGTCCTCAGTGAATTTTTCCTTGCTCACTCCAGCAAAAAGTTTGTGTCCTTTGAACCTTTGTAACCCTTTGTTACACAAGGCACTTTTTATCTTTCAATGCAATTTTTACATCTGTTGAATTATTCTTACACATATAATAAACTTCTTAGAAAATACTATTTTATACACTTTCGTGTTCCTCCTGCCTCACCCTCTCTTTCCTGACAAGGAAATAATTGTTTATGACAGAATTGGGGGAAGAAAGTGAGAAAAGGAGATGGAGGGAAATTAGGAGGCTTATAAACTTTACAGTGAGATTCAAATCCTGGCTTTTCTAATTACGTTATAGGCAAGTTGCTAAACTTTTTGCCTCAGTTTCTTTTATTTGCAAAAAAGAGATAGTCATACTTTTGTTTCTCCCAATTTGGGTAATGTGTGGGCTTATTTTTAAGTGGGAGAAACCTTTTACCTTAAACCTTAAACCATGAGATTTAAGTCTACAGATTTAGTGTCTTGTATGTAATAGGTGCTTACTATTCCCTCTAACACAAACCTAGAGAAAGTGAGGAGGTGAGGGAAGAGACAAAGGTCAGATCAATTGTCCTCAAACCTAGATTATTTGCTGGAACTACAGGTTTTGTTATTGTTGTTCTTTGAAATGTTAATTAACTGATTATCAGCATTTGTTTTTCAGTTGTGCTGTATATTTAAGCCTTCTGAAGCTTCTAGTGAATGGGAAAGCAATCCTCTAGAGATTTACTGTACTTTCTAGGCCACTGAAATAGTGGCCAAGACAGTATTAGTGGGTACTACTTTTTAAATGTCAGTTCTCTGCTTCTGTTTTAAATGTTGGACTTGCTTTATCAGAAAGTAGGATTTCTTTTGATAGCATGGCAGTTGATAAGTTGTTTTTCCTTAAACTGGTAAGTTCTCAAGTGATACAAGTTTGATATATAGACATATTAAGTGGAAAAATATTACTCTGAAAAGTTTGAAGTCTTGTGAATTATCATGGTCAGATCTTTACTTGGGCTTGTGAATATTTTCTTGGTATTCTAATTGGAGTTGAGAAACAAAGTGGTTCTGGTTTTATGGATTTACTAGATATTTGTGGGACCTTTTTAGACATCCCAAAGTTTTGAATTTCATGGTCCAGTTTTTTAAAAAAGGTTGGAGGCAGATAGGATGTAGGGTTGTCTAGCCTTTTTTTTAATTTGCATTTGAGGTCTTAAAAACAGAACTTGGTCATCTTTTCCTACCACTGCTACTCTTATATTCCTCTAAGAAGTACATGATTTCCTCAGGGTGGGGGCCTTGCTTGTGTTATTCAGCATTGTAGTCCTGCTCCTGACAGTCTCTGGTTTATTATAGTAGGACTGTAGCAAGAATTAGTCGTGGGTAAGAATTTAGTTGTAGCTTTTAAAAGAGACCAATTTAACATCATCAAAGTGGGAAGGAAGTGCTCTCAGAATAAAGGATACCTCTTAAGTAGATACAGGTTTATGAAAGGCTACATTTATTTTTCTTATTTTTGTCATTTTGCCATTGTTTGTGAAAATCATTGTGGGCTTACTTTGGGATTAGTAGAGTTGATGATCTCAGTAATTTTTTCCAGTTGTAGAATTCTGATTCTCTTTTAACAGAAATACTTAGTTTCGTGACTGAGCAAACAATAATTTATAAATAGCAGGAATCAAAAAAAAAAGATAGGAATAAATAGCAGGAATCTCCTAATATGTTCTGGACATGTAACTTGAAGTGACTTATTTTAAACTACACTTCTGTAGAGGGAGCCGAGTTAAAAGGCAACTCGAATATTGTACGGAAGTGTTATATTAGTGTTCTATGTTTCAAGCATGTGTTTATTTGATACTTAAAATTTATTTTTCTTGAATTTGATAGCATTATCTTTTTTTATCCTGAAAACGTCATGTTTTATTCATTACGTCTTTATTAATCACCTGTGATACTCTAGATGTTGGTATGGAAAGATAAGACACATGGTCCCTGCCCCTATGTTGCTCATTATTACAGGGAAGACAGATAAGTACATCAGCAGTTACTGGATGGGTGTTATGGTAGAGGCACTTGTGCTTTACCAAACTTAGAGTCATGGTAGAAAGTGTAGAAGGTAACTTTATTGCACATATAAAAATTCAGTTCCATAAATCAAATGCAAGTGTTTTTTCAACTCCATATAATTTTCTTTTTAAAAAGCAGTTTTATTGTGATATATTCACATATTACCCACTCAAAGTGTACAATCAGTGGCTTTTAGTATAATTACAAAGTTGTGCATTCATTACTACAGTAAATTTTAGAAGTTTCATGACTCCAAAAAGAAAAACCCCATGTCCTTTAGCAGTCCCCTCTCAGTCCCTCCGTCCTTGCCCAGCTCTACATCACCACTAATTTAATTCTGTTTCTATAGATTTATTCACATTATTTGCTTTTGAATAACTTTTTGGGCCAAGGGTGGAGAAATACGATTGGTGTTAAAGCAGAGTTGGTTTACCAGTTTTTTGTTGGGACTTAAGTTTACCTGTTCTTTCTGATCTGGGGAGAATTTTTTAGGGAACATTTATCTGATAGGGGTGGTAAGGACAGTGTTTAGTAATTTATCTTGGCAGATACACTTCTTTCGGATACATTTAATTGATTTCTTTTTCTGAGAAAAATCTCCTTTTTACAGTTTCCCCTTTTAGCTTTCTGTGTATTAGTTCCTACTTGGGTATATTTTTAGAAGATGAAATTGCCTTAGGGAAGGGACTCCCTAAATGCATTGTTCTGGGTGCTGAGACAGATGGAAGTTTGATCTACAGTCCTTTGCCACATGATTTAACCACCTGAAAAATTAATAATGGCTCAAGGCAGTAGTTGTAGAATTAGGCAGGAAAAATTGTTTTAGTCTAGTGGGATCTAGGACGTTTGGGGCCAAGGAGAACTGTAAAATTAGTGGACCAGTTCAGCAAGTCTTGGGAAAGAGAACACTTGGCTTGTGTAGAAACTCAAGTTTAGCTGAAATGAAGAGTCCTTGTGAAGAGAACCCTTGCCCCTGCTGAAGGACCTTTTATGAGGAGTCACATTTAATTTATTTACTTTATGGGCCTGTTTTTTCAAAGTGCTCTTGTAGTCCATCTAAATAAAAATCTTCTGAAGTGCTTGTTAAGATTCAGATTCCCAGTCATCACATTAGACTAGTGAATCAGAAACTCTTGGAAGAACCTTGTAATCTGTATTTTCACACCGTCCCTCCATTTTTATGAGGAGGGGGATTTGCAAATGACCATGTAAGCATTTGAAAATATTTTAAGTAGGGAAATGATGTGATTGAAATTCTGTTTTAGAAGAGATTAATTTGGGGGTTGAATTGGAGATCGATTGGAGTAGAGCTAAACCTAATTGGGAGGGATTACAGATATATCCATTATAGATAGAGGCCTGAATAGAGTGATGGGAGTGGAAAGAAAGTGATGGGATTGGAAAGAAACGAAACAGTATAAGTTAATGTGAAGTGATATTTTCACCCTGCTATGGTTATCATAACATTTTTTTGTTTGTTTGTTTTTGCTTGTTTGTTTTGTTTTTAGGGGGAAGCTTATGGGCTGGAAATTGAACCCGGGTCTCCTGCATGGCAGGCGAGAATTCTACCATTGAACTACCTTTGTCCCTACCCACCACCCACCCCCACCCTGACCCATAACTCTGTTATGGTTGGGCAAGCTTCCTTATGAATGGATTAAATGCTACATTTCATACTCTGAAATTCACAAACATGTCTGGCACAGTGCTTTCACATAGTATGTGCTTGATAAAAATAACTAAAATAAATTGAAGAATTAACAGAACCTGGCAGTATAATACAGACACATGAGAAAAGTTGAAGGATTCATAAGGTAACTCAGTTCGTATCAGAAATGAAGTGAGGAAGGACACTGATTTTGGGGGGGACGTGAAGGGTTAAGTAGACTGGGATTGAAATAATGTAGGGACAGTCCAATTAAAATATTTTTCACAGGTTTAGCAAAAAGGTATTGGAGCTTGGCAGACTTTGGAGTTAAGAAGTAGGAATTAGAGCAGATGAAGTGGAATATAGAGGAGAATGAAAAGAAGTATGGAATAGTGTTGAATAATTTGATGATGGTGCCTGGGTATGAGGGATGGTTAGTGAAGAAATTCTGTGGGAAATATAGTTGGGAAAGGATAAAAAATATAATGTTGAAAAGTTTATGTCTTTTCCTCTGAAATTTGATTCCAGTGTACTTTTATTTACTATTTAAAACAATAAAACAAAATGTTTTGTATATAAGTCTTAGGATGGTGGTTCTCATTTCTATTCATATTAATTTGAATAGCCAATCTTCTTTGCACTGCTCATTTTTTTTCATTTTTGTGTATGTGGGTCTGTAACGTCACATCGTTAATGTGATGTTTATTGCCTTGACTTCTCTCTGTTGACTTTTCCCTCCAAGTCAACTTGACTACTTTTATGTATGAGTAACTTAAATTTGTTTTTGAGAATTATGATATGCTTTCCCATTTTAGCTTTTAAAAATTTCTTTCACCTTAAAAAGTGATATTTCAAAATTTTTAATCCAGTTTCTCTCAAGCTTTTCTTCATGCCAATTAATCATTTTGATTTTGATTTCTCCATATCCATTTCATTTCTATTTCAGTTATTCTGTCTTTTCTTTTTTTTTTTTTTACATGGGCAGACACCGGGAATCGAACCCGGGTCCTCTGGCATGGCAGGCAACCATTCTTGCCTGCTGAGCCACTGTGGCCTGCCCATGTCTTTTCTCTTTGAAAGATTATTTTTGTTCCATTGTCATGAAAATGTTATTGATAATTTCTTACATTAATTACTATAAATCTGGCCATTTTTCTAATTTTTTCTTGTTCTGATTCAGTCCATGTCTCACAATAATTACTTTCAGTCATTGCCTTTCTACTCCAGAAACCTTTTATCTTTGTGCAGTTGGAATATTTGATTTTCTCAAGCTGTTTTGTATCTAATTTTATAGCCAGTGAATTTTGTGTGTTGCCCTTAGTTGTCTGTCAGTCAGAATTTGCCCATTTTGTTTATTATTAAAAACCACAAGGAAATGTGCACTTGGTATCTGTTCTCAAATTTGAAAGTATTTAGTTTTTCTGGCAAAGTTAGGTGGTTTTAAAGTTCTTAAGGCAATTAAGGCCACATT
The DNA here is from genome assembly GCA_004026745.1 of Myrmecophaga tridactyla. Lineage (NCBI taxonomy): Eukaryota > Metazoa > Chordata > Mammalia > Pilosa > Myrmecophagidae > Myrmecophaga > Myrmecophaga tridactyla. The sequence continues at coordinate 21,744 of PVIY010035064.1, forward strand.
TATAGGGAGTGAGGGTCGGGTTCATAATCTAAATACTTCTTATCATCATTCCCTTGAAATGTAAATCTCTTGTCTGATGTTCTTAATTTTGGGACTTTGGACCTATATAATATAGGAATTTAGTGTTAGATGGGAGCATTCAGTTTCACGCAGACCATGTGATGGATATCTGAATTCCCTCTACAACTGTTAATTGTAGTCAGTTGGTTTTCTACCCTGTGAATGAACATTTTCGGTGTATGACATCCCTTATGCACTATCAGTAGGTGCAGGATGTCTCAGGGATATCTTCAAGGTGTCACTGAGTTTACCAGTTGGAAGATAGTACTGGATTACTTTCCTCAAGACTTAGAAATGGCCATAAATCATAGAGATCACATCAGATAATCCATTCTGTAATATTCTTGAGAGCTCACCTTGCCTTTTTCCTGAATACCTTTGGGGTAGGGAGCTAAAATACTCTTGCTAAATAGTCATGCCATTGTTTGATGACTCACTTTAGAACGCTCTTTTTCTTCCATTTTGCCCAAATCTTCTCTGTAATTGTCCCTCCAGTGATTTCAGTTTTGTTTTCTGGAACAATTCAGAAAGCCTTTGATAGAATTTTATCCTTTAACTATTTGAAGACAGTTTTTATGTTTCTCCTGAGAAGGTTAACACCTCTAAGTTACCTTTCCTTTTGAAGCATCCAGGTTTCTTTTCCCCTTAAGGGACTTTTGTCCAACTCCACATTATTTTAGATGTGGCCTGATCTGCCTCGATGATTTGGGCAAATGATTTCTCTTGGTTTTAATTGTAAGATGAATTTGTTGGACTAGAGTAGAGATTTGGTGATGAATTTGGCCCCCAGACTGTATCATTATTTTTTGCTCAGGTGAAAGTTTACTGAATTGATGGTCACCATTTCAAAATCTCAAATTCATGTAAAAATCCAGATTTTAGGAGGTGGGGTGGGTCTTTTTCCTCTTTTGGCCAGGGTGGGGTGAGGGGCAGAGGTCATTTGCTCTTGGTTTTACCTATCCTTTGCCACTTTAAAGCCTTACATGCTTTTCCCTGAGGGCATTTGGATTTGTAATCCTCAGGAATGGAGAATTGATAAAGTTCCTTGTTCTCTGGACGCTATTTAGAACCATAGACTTCTAAAGTTGTTGGGACCTTAAGTTATTTTGTGAAACCTTCTTACTTAGTTAAGAATAAGGATTACTTTTATCTTGTCAGTCACTTGGTTCATATTATTTTTGGTCAATTAAAAATTATTTTATCACAGTTCCCACTTAAATGATGAAATGATTAGAAAAATTCCTTAGGAGTTCTTGCTACTGAGAAAGATAACATCAAGGCAAAAATGTTAGTGTATCTTAGTGGTTCCTAATTCTCATTGTGCATCAGAATCACTTGCGGGGCTTTTAAAAATACATGTTCCTGGGTGGCATCCCTGACATTGAGTTAAGCCTGGAGTAGGCCACCTAGATGATTCTAGTACTAACTCTTGATGAGAATACTTTTGTTTTAGAATGTTCCATGTGTGAGGTTAATAAGTGTACTTAAAAAGTATGCTGGTAAATTTAAGCAACATTGTTTTTATTTTATTTTTTTTTGCATGAACAGGCGCACCGGCAATTGAACCTGGGTCTCTGGCATAGCAGGTGAGAACTCTGCCTGCTGAGCCACCATGGCCCATCCAGCATGTTGTTCTAAGCAAGTTTCTTGACAGCTGTATTACCCAGTTTTAATATGCTAAAATATTTTGGGATGACTTTCCAGGGCGGTAATAAAGTAAACCTGTTAATACCTTCTGATTTGGTGGAAATTTGGACCTGGATTTTTTTTTTTTTTTTTAACATAGGCAGGCACCAGGAATCAAACCCGGGTCCTCGGGCACAGCAGGCAAGCGTTCTTACCTGCTGAGCCACCGCGGCCTGCCCCTGGACCTGGATTTTTATTGATTTATTTGATTGATGTTTGTTCAGCCATAAATCGACTTCATTGTGTCTAATTGACCAGCCACATTATTTTATTGGTAATTGTTTAATGAGAGATCATCATTGCTTTGTTAAAATATGAAAATAATGGAATATTCCAAAAGTGCTCTGTAACTGCAAAAACATACTATAGAAGTCTCCCCCACTTATTTTATTGGCATTCCCTCCTAATTCTTTCTAGCAGATGAAATGAAGCATGACTTGATTTATGACTATGTTGTAGGTCTGATGGTTACACATTATCCATTTAATCTATGGTGAGTTTTTGTTATTTAGTTTATAATGGTAGTTGACTGGTGAAGCTTACTTGGTATAAACTACTAACTTATCACCATAAATACCAGGACGTATTACGTCACAGTTTTAGTTAACCAAAGAAATACAAAAGTCAAAAAAAAAACCTCTGCATCTGTATTAGATGCTCAGTAAATGGCTTTTTGAGTAATTGTTCATACTTTTCAAACTGCAGTGTTTAATTGGTCTTTTTCATTTTCAGCAGACTAGTTGCATTCCTTTTCTCAAGCAAGAAGGACATATTTTGTGTCTTGATTTTCACCTCAACTCCCCTGTAAATTTGGCATATTACTTGGGATGAGAGTATTACCACCTCTATTACTGCTCTCCTAATATAGTAATGCTTAGTTTCTTAAAGTGATGTAGTGACTTTTAAAATAATTGTTTGGTCATGTAGCCAAAGTATGCCATTCTCTGTCACCATTTTTAGTGACTAATGCATATCTCTGTCATATTCCTTTCTTATTTTTAATTAAAATGTATTTATTTTTTCTAGTATACTATGATTATTTGTGATAGTTAATTTTAAGAAAACATTTTCTGGGTCTCTGGCATCCAGATGATTATGGCTGTTTAAAGGGGCTAAAACTGGTCTGCGCATGGCTGTTTGAACATTAGATAATTAATTTCTTCAATATCTTAATTTATCATGTGGACCTCTTGATTTTTTTTTGAGGCATGTGTTTGCTTTTTGATTTACTCCTTAAAATAAACTGTTTGGAAAGGTTTAAAGGGATAGATTTTAAGTGCTGGCCAATAAGAAAGCTAAAGAATAAAGAAGTACTGTACCTGGATTAGCAAGCTCCATGGAGAGGGAAATGATACTGTTCTGTAAGGATGATTCTTGGTCTCAAATTCATTTCTCTTTTACCTGAGCTTATTTTTACAGTAGTGCTCAAAATATTCATACTTTTGCCTAATGAATAGATTTAATTTAAGAGATTTAGACCTCAACATATGCTTACAAAAAACTGTATTTGGCACAGGTTTAGTAAGACTGAAAATAAGCTTTAAAAAGAACAGAGCTTCACAGTTCACAGTTGTCCAAGAGCAGTTAACTCATTTGTGCCAATTTGCTAAGTGATACATATGATCTCTTTATGGTGTAGTCATTTTTGTTCTTGGCAGAGTCCAAAGATTATTTCCATGTGTGTATGCATCCAAAAGACATCCTACAACTTCTTGTTAGAAAACATATTCTATATGCATACACTGCTTTTAATTTTAGGGTGTAATTTTGGTGCTGTAATTCAGAAATATAACTGTAGAGAATAAAAGGTTTGAGATGCCTTTTTTTTTTAAACTTTTTTATTAATTAAAAAACTTAACAAAAGAACATTAATATATCATTCCATTCTACATATACAATCAGTAATTCTTAATATTATCACATAGTTGCATATTCATCATTTCTTAGAACATTTGCATCGATTTAGAAAAAGAAATAAAAAGACATCAGAAAAAGAAATAAAACGATAATAGAGAAA
>PVIY010035065.1:0-26631 GCA_004026745.1 Myrmecophaga tridactyla
TGTATATATATGTAATGGAATATAGAGCAGCTGCAAGAAGGAATGAAGTTGTGAGGCACACAACTAGGTGAATGAACCTTGAGAATAGTATGTTGAGTGAAATAAGCCAGGAACGAAAAGACAAATACAATGCCTCACTAGTATGGACTAACTAGAATATGCAGACTCTGAATAATGAATTGGAGAGCATAGGTTATCCGGTGAAGGCCTAATGTAAAAGTCCCTAGGCTGTAAGCTCTTACAGGCAGTCACATCTGTTCTAGAGTTGTAGCTGTTATTTCTAAACTCTGAGATGCTGAGCTCTCCGTGTGTGATCTGGTTGTTCCCTGGAACTTCCGGGGTCTCTGTGACACCTGAGACTCAGAGCTAGAGTTCTGCAGCTACGAAAGTGAGCTTTACCCTGTACAAACAACTTTTAAAGAAGCTGAAAAAGTGATCATGCTTCAATTAGAGATATAAATGAAGCAGATCTGGTAGGGCTAAGCTAAATCAGCTAAAGGGTAAAGGATGATATTCACTGTATTTTAAAACTTCAACTTTCATATGAGACCAAAGGCGAAGATGTTCACTTGGTGCAAAATTTATATTTTTGGTGGCGCACTACCTAATTTAACTTGTATGGTCAGCTTGTTTGAACACCCTAATTACATGGGACCTTGACTAGGGAGTGAGATCTTGTTGGTTTGTACAGGTTGGTGTGATGCCCTGAAACATCCCAGAGTAATCTGGGCAGAAGATTAGAAAGTATTTGCAAAGTCCCCTTGGGGGGGGGAGGGGGCTGGGATAAAAGGTGGAAATATTAAATTTCCCTACCTGAGGAAGACCTGATACTCTCGCAAGCATTGGGGACCACCAATTTGATAGGCCAGACCCTTGATCTAGGGGCTTACCTTTATGAAATTTATTCCTGCAAAGGAGAAGCTAAGCCTACTTATGGTTATGCCTAAAAGTCACCCCCAGAGAACCTCTTTTGTTGCTCAGATGTGGCCTCTCTCTCTAAGCCAACTCAGCAGGTGAATTCACTGCCCTCCCACTACTGAGACAGGACTCCCAGGGGTGTAAATCTCCCAGGCAACATGGGACATGACTCCTGGGAATGAACCTGGCCCTGGTAATGTGGGACTGAGAAAGCCTCCTTAACCAAAAGGGGAAGCAAGAAATGAGACAAAATGAAGTTTCAGTGGCTGAGAAATTTAAGATAGAGTTGAGACATCATTTTTGAGGTTATTCTTATGCAGTATATAGCTACCCCTTTTCAGGTTTTAGTGTGTTGGAGTAGCTAGATGGAAATACTTAAAACTGTTGAACTGTAATCCAATAGCCTTGATTCTTGAAAGTAATTGAATAACTATAGAACCTTGTTTAACTTTTAAAATTGTATAAAATAATGTATATACAAAGCAAAGAAGAAAAAAAGCAATAGTTTTCAAAGCACTCCTGAACAGGTAGTTTCAGGACATCCCAGAGTTTGTCATGGGCTACCATACCATCATCTCAGATTTTTCCTTCTAGCTTCTCCAGAATATTGGAGGCTAGAAGGAATAAATCTTTTTTTATCATCAAAATTGATCTTTTTTTTTCTTTTTTGTGAAAAATAACATATATACAAAAAAGCAATGCATTTTCAAAGCGCAGTGCAACAATTAGTTGTGGAACAGAATTCAAAGAGTTTGGTATGGGTTATGATTCCACAAGTTTGGGTTTTTACTGTTAGCTGCTCTAACATACTGGAAACTAAAAGAAATATCAATATAATGATTCAGCAATCTTACTCGTTTGTTAAACCCTACCTTCTCTGTATAACCCCATCATCGCCTTTGATCTCTCTCCTACTCTTTAGGGGTATTTGACCTATGGCCATTCTAACTTTTTCATGTTGGAAGGGGCTGTCAGTATTATAGAGTAGGGAGATGGAACTAACTTTGTTCTGAAGAGGCTGGGCCCTCTAGGTTTCAGGACTTATCTGGTCCAGGGACCCATCTGGAGGTTGTAGGCTTCTGGAAAGTTACTCTAGTGCATGGAACCTTTGTAGAATATTAATGTAAAGCCCTAGGTGATCTTTAGGATTGGCAGGGATGGTTTTGGTTGGGATTTGTCAAGCTATGATAGGTAGCAATGTCAGTCTAATTGAAGCTTGTGTAAGAGTGACCTCCAGAGTGGCCTCTCGACTCTGAACTCTCTCAGTCACTGAAACCTTATTTATTACACTTTTTCTCCCCCTTTTGGTCAGGATGGCATTGTTGATCCCACAGTGCCAGGGCCAGACTCATCCCTGGGAGTCATCTCCCATGCTGCGAGGGAGACTTTCACCCCTGGATGTCATGTCCCACATGGCGGGGAGGGCAGTGGTTTCACTTGCAGAGTTGGGCTTAGAGAGAGTGAGGCCACATCTGAGCAACAAAAGAGGTCCCCCCAGAAGTAACTCTTAGGCATGCCTATAGGTAGGTTAAGCGTCTCCACTACCTGTATAAGCTTCACAAGAACAAACCTCAAGATCATAGGTCTTGGCCTGTTTACTTGGATGTCCCTAATGTTTGGCACAGTATCAAGGGAGTCCCCAGTAGTAAAGTTTAATAGTTCCACATTTTTTCTCCCATCCCTCAAAGGACTTTGTCAATACTTTTATTATCCGCTTAATATATTCTAGGATGTATCTAGGCATTACATTAAGCTATACAGGATTAAAGACCCTCATTCTTATTCTGCACTCCCTGTGTTTCGATTGTTTAAATGAGCTATCCAGACAGGTTGAGTTAGAGTAGGTGCTACAGAGAATTTAGGTTCCAGACCAAATAAACCTTTCTTCCTTTGGACTCAAAGAGTAGGTGAGGTTCTAAAATATAGACTCTGTCTTCCTTACCCCTGTGTTCTGAATTGCCTTAATCCCAACCTGATCGGCTTTGTTTTTATCTCTAAATGTCAGGTTATACATACATAAAACAGCCCCTCAAAATCCAGAAATAATAATTGCTACAATAGGCTGCTATAAGAGCTTAGACTCTAGACCCCCGTTTTCTTATAAGTGTTTTCTAAAGGAGACCATACGATAATTGCTCTTTTGTTTCTGGCTGAACGTCCCACAGGTTCATTCACAGTGTTGTATGCCTCACAACTTCGTTCCTTTTTGTAGGAACACAATCTTCAATCATATGCATACACCATTGTTTGCTAATTTACTTCTCAGTCAGTGCATCCTTTAGCCACCTGCATTCATCGGGCATCATGTATAATGTCCAAAGTCCACAGTCCATCAACACTCCCAATTTTAAATAATTTCATCGTTTCCAAGAGAAAACCAATAAACACACCCTTGCCAAATAGGAGATCTAATCCTCCTCTTAACTCTTGTCCCTCCCCCCATTATTTACCTCTGCTGTTGCTGTGGTACTGCTGTTTTCCTTTTAAACATAGCCCATGGCATGCAATAGCAGTTTTCCCCCCCGTACCCTGAACTTAAACATTCTTTGTACACAAATAGTACCTTTGAAGTAACTCTTACAAGAGCTAATTCATATTTTTAGTGTTAATCAGTGGGACGTGTAGGTCTATACAACCCGTTTCAATCTTGTTCATCTTCAATATAGTAATATTACTTACAGATCCACTAGAGAACCACCTTCACTTCTATCTATTCCCTTACATTGGAGTTCAACCTCATTAGCCAACCATTCACCCATCTCTAGGTTATATGTATCTCTAAGTCCCCTATATTCTGTATTAAGAGCCTCTGATTATACCTTTATGATGGTCATAAACGTGGAGTCATACAGTATCTATCCTTTTGAGTCTGGCTTATTTCACTCAGCATTATGTCCTCAAGGCTCATTGATCTTGTCATGTGCTTCAGGACGTCATTTTGTCTTAATGCTGCATAATACTCCATCATATGTATATACCACATTTTGTTGATCCACTCGTCTGTTGATGGGCATTTGGTTTGTTTCCATCTTTTGGCAATTGGTAATAATGCTGCTATGAATATCGGTTTGCACATGTCTGTTTGTGTCATTACTTTCAGCTCTTCTGGGTATGTACCAGGTAGTGCTATTGCTGGGTCTTAGGGCAACTCGATATTTAGTTTCCTAAGGAACCACCAAACTGTCTTCCATAGCAGCTGCACCTTTATACATTCCTACCAGCAGTGCATAAGTGTCCCAATTTCTCTACATCCTCTCCAACATTTATAGTTTCCTGTTTGTTTAATAGCAGCCATTCTTATAGGTGTGAGGTGGTATCTAATTGTAGTCTTGATCTGCATTTCCCTTAAGCCAGTGAAAATGAGCATCTCTTCATGTGCTTTTGAGCCATCTGTGTTTGCTCTTCAGAAAAATGCCTATTCATATCTTTTATTCCATTTTATAATTGGGTTTTTGTTCTTTTGCTGTTGAGTTGTATGATTTCTTTATGTATTCAGGATATCAAACCTCTGTGCGATGTGTGACTTCCAAATATTTTCTCCCATTGAGTTGACTGCCTGTTCACCTTTTTGACAAAGTCTTTTGAGATGCAGAAGCATTTGATTTTGAGGAGTTCCCATTTATCTATTTTTTTCTTTTGTTGCTTGTGCTTTGGGTGGATGATTGAATAACTATAGACATTTTCAGGTGTATTCGTGTGATTGTGAAAATTTTGTAACTATCATTCCCTTTATCTAGTGTATGGACAACGAGTAAGGAAAAAAGAGGAAAGTAAATAAACAGTGGGGGGGGGTATGGGTGGTATGTGATGTTTTGGATGTACTTTTTCTTAACTTTTATTTTAATTTTTATTCTTATTTTTTTTGGAGAAATGAAAATGTTCACAAATCTATTGTGATGACGGATGTATATAGCTATGTGATGATACTGTGAACCACTGATTGTACACTTTAGATGATTATATGGTATGTGACTATATAACGTATTTTTTTGTAATAAAAAGGTGATTGGCCAGTACTAATGATTTTTACCATTTTTATATAAACCTTTCAGAAGCTGACCACATGCTTTAATTTGCGCCACTGTAGTGTTTTTTGCCTTTGTTTCTAGAACCTACATATTGATCACAATTACTGTTTTATACATACCCTATTAACTCCTGCAGCCATTCTCCCTATAGATTTAGTTGATTTCTTAAGTACACCTTTCTGTAGATTTTTCAGCGAGGCTCTGTGAGTTGTAAACCTTGTCTGAAAATGTCTTTATTTTGCTGTCGTGGCTGAATGATCATGTAGCTGGGTATAGCGTTTGAAGTGGCTGGATATTTCTTCTCAGTGCTTTGTTTCTGTCTCTTCCCTCCTGTTGAGAAGTCAGCTATTTGTTTAACTGATATATCTTTGTAGAAATCTGTTTCCCTGCCATCATTTAAAACTTTTTGTTGGTGGTGTTTTACCTTATGCATAGTCCAGGTATAAATCTATTTATTTTGTTCTTGCCTGAGAATGGCTGTGCTGTTTTCTCTTTACCTTCTCCCTCAGAATTCCTACGAGAAATGGATTGGACCATCTCACTCTGGTGTCCTGTACTGTCATGCATGTTTCACGTTTCCTATCTCTGTATCGTCGAATGCAATCGTCTGGGTCATTTCCTTGGGTATGTCTTCCAGTTTGCTAACTCTCTTTTCAGATATTATGACTTTGCTTCTTGAACCTGACTATTAAGCTTTTTTTTCATTTCAGTAACTTTTTACAGGAAACATCCAAATGGTATGTGGCTTTCAAATTCATGTCTTTGGCCATAGCTTCACTATTTGTACTCATGTAAAACACACAGAGCGCTCTGTTCTGATTGGCCTTCAAGGTTCGCATGCGCGGACGGTTTCTTTCGTGTTTACAAGCTCATCTTCACCTGGGGGCACTTCCTCTCCACCCTCCCGTCCGCCCTAGGGCTCCCCTGTGTTCTGGGCTGTAGAAGTGATCGTGCATTTTGCTGTGCGTGGAACCTTAGGGGTCTTCACTGGTCCCGAAACACTTTTTACGTTAATTCTTCAGTTTGGGTTTCCTGCCCGACAGAATTTTGGATTTTCTCCTGTGCGTGGCCAGCTTGGGGTCTTGGTTTCTCCTGGCAGCCTACCCCTTCCCTTCGTGTCCTGCCACCTCCCCAGCAGAGCAGCTTCCTTGTGGATTATTTGGTCTGGTGGTGATAAACGTTTTTCCCACCCACCCTTACGTACAGGGGCTGTTCCAGCTTTTTATAGGTGTCTCGGTTCTAGCTCCCACAGACTCGAGGCCACTTCTGTTGCTGGGCGCTCAGCAGTCCCAGCCTTCAGCTGTTAGAGTTGTGGCCATTGTCAGTCCCTTGGGCCACCAGCAGCAGCTGGCACCTCGCCCTCCTGAGCGAGGGCTTCCTCCTGGCACCTGGGGATTACACTTACACTCTTAGCTGTGTGTGTGTCTATACAGATATATATACACACGGAGATATGTATATGTATATTTTTCCTATTTTACCTAGTGTTTTCATGTGTTTGTAGTAGAAGGGATAACCCTCCTAGGAGCAAAAACTGGAGTTCTTTATCTGAGTGTCTTACTGTGAGACCCTGTGTCTTAGGTGCCAAAGTGCCTCTCCACTTGGTTTGGACTCGGCATAAATGTAGAGCCAAAGATCAGTCTAGAAGAGTGTGAAACCAGCTCTTGAGATGCTTTGCAAGACGCCCACTCTCCAAATCTCGACTGATGAAGTGCCGCTTTTTTTCCCGTCCCCATCTTCAGTCTTTTTATCGAAATGGCCATGTCTGTGTCTTTAATTATAGAATTATGTCTTCATTGCCCCAGCCACTGCTTAGTTTTCACGGAACCGATAGCAGAGCAGATGGTTACAAAAACAGATGCTGGAGTCACAAGCCCGGATGCAAATCTGTGTGCCCTTTGGCAAGTGGCTTACCCTCCCTGTGACTACATTTCCTCATCTGCAGAATGGGTGTGATCCCCACCCTAGGAAGTGGGCACCGTTACGAGGACTAAATAAGATGACGCGTGTGTTTTAGGTTGCTGGGCTGCTGGAGCAAAACACCACAAACTGGGAGGCTTCCAACAATAGACGTGTGTCTGGAGGACCCTAAATTGTCCGGGCTGTGCTGCCTCTTACACCCGTAGGAAGGAATCTGTGCCAGGTCTTTCTCGGCTTCTGGTAGAGGCTTGCTGTGCATCTGTGGCCTTCTCTGCCACAACTGTCACAGGGCACTGTCCTGTGTGGCTCTGTCTGCCTGGGTCCAGTGTCTCCTAGTTATACGGACACCAGCCATTTGGCTTCATCTGAACTAGCAACATTCAAAAATCCTGTTTCCAATAGGGTCATGCTCACAGGACTGGGGGTGAGGACTTGAACAGAGCCTTTTGGGGGACACACAATTCAGCAGCATGCCAAGCGCTTGGCCCCCTTCCTGCCTTAGTAAACGCACCCCGGGCGGTGGCCCCTGCACTAGCGTGAGCGGGAAAGTGAGCGTGGACGGCACAGCGCGGCCGGGCTATGTGTGTGGTCACGCCCGCCCCCGACGGCCTCTCAGGCTGTCTTGGTGCGCCTGAGAGGTCACAGTTCTACAGTCAGGTCTGTTCGCTCCGTCCCAGCTTCCCTTCCAGGCCCCAGAATGGGGGATTCACCCCTGCGTAGAAAAACCCAATGAGACAGAGACAGTAAGGGGACCCTGGGTACCCAGGTTAAAATAAGTGGCATCTCCAGGCTGGGGGGGCTGGGGCGGTGCTTCCTGGGAATTCCTTGGCTTTCGCATTTCTAAGGTGGGTGGACGTTTGCATGAAAAGGGTTTTAAAATGCTGGATTAGAGCCAGTGATTAATCTTTTTGCTCCTGCTGCTTTGGAGAATGGCATTTGTTTGAGAACTTTCTTTTCCAGGCTGAGTGGTCCCCAGTGCATCTTTGGTTTATTTTAAAATCCTACCCACTAGGCCTGGACAGTGATATGTGCCCTCCAAACATCTTGTAGGCGGCAGGCCAGAGGGACAGTCCCCACTGCTCCTGTCAAGGTCCCTGCAAGGCTCAGGAGGCCTGTCCTTCCTCCACCTCCTACCCCCACTCCCCCCCCCCCCCCCCCTCTTCCTCACCTCCTCCTCCTTCCACTTCTCCTCTTCTCCTTTTCTCCCCACCCCCTCCTCTTCTTCCTCCTTTTCTTCCTCCCCCTCTTCCTCCTTCTCCTTTCCCTCCTCCTCTCCCTCCCCCCTTTCTGTCCCCTCCCCCTCTTTTCCCTCCCTCCTCCTTTCTGTCCCCCTCTCCCTCCCACCTCCTCTCCCTCCTCCCCCCAAAGCCCAGCATTAGTCATTGCTTTGGCTGTAGCCCCAGGTGGCAAAAACAAGTCACCGCTTTGCTCCTGAGCCTGGAGCCAGCTGAGGAGCCGAGATGGTCCCCGTGGTTATTGCTTAGGGGTGTCGTAGCCATCCCTGTGGCTCCGGCTGCCAAGCCTTTGCAGGTCCGTCCCAAGTGAAGTGTGCATGTGACATCTGTGCATATGTGCACGTGCCTGGAAAAATGCACGAAACACAACATTTACCATTTTCCCCATTTTTAAGTATAATTTGTTGGCCTTAACTATGTTCACAATGTTGGGCAGGCATTGCCTTTGTCTTGCTCCAGAACTTTTCCTTCATCTGAATTAGAAACTCTGCACCCGTGAGCAGGCACCCCCATTGCATCCTCCCGCTGTCCCCCACCCCAGCCCCTGACAGTCACCAGCTTGCTTTCTGTGCCTATGGATGTGCCTGCTCATGTGTCCTTTTGTGTCTGGCTCCTTTCGCTCAGCGTCATGTCTGCAGGGCCCATCAGCGGCGCAGCTCACAGCAGACCTTCGCTCCTTTCTGTGGCTGAGTAACACTCCGTTTCTGGACACTTGGCTGATCCGTCCGGCAGTGGATGGACGTCTGCTCGGGCTGTGTCCTCCCTCGGATGGATAGGGATGGTGTTTGTGGTTTGTGTTCTGCCACTGTCTCGGAAGGGAGATGCGCTGTCATCTGTGTGTTATGGAGGAGGGGGGCTGGGGGGCTGGCTTGGGGAGCACGGTCAGGACCCCGTGAAGATGGGATTCCTACCCCTCGCCATGCTCTCGGGAGAGCCGCCGGTGGCCGCCTTTCTGTCTGTCTGTCTCACCTCGGCATTCCAGGCTCACAGCTGGCGTGGGGCTTGTCCTGGCCGATCTGGCAGGAGATGGGAAACGGGAGACCTTCGGGGGCCCTGGAAGTGACGCCCCCAGATGTCCGGGAGTCTGCGTCCAGGGTGATGCTGTGGCAGAGACAGCAGGAGGCCAGGTGGCTGGGGGAGTCCCTTGAGAGAGCAGTGAGCCTGCCCTGCGCTGTCCCCCTGCTCCCAGCCCTTCTGTCCAGCCCTCCCCGGTCCCCTGCACCCCGGCTGCCCCACCTCCTCCATGTGCTGCCAGGCTCACGGGTCGTGTGCACCCCTGGATGAGCATCTCTGTGATCGCCCCGGCCCCTGCACGAGGGCGCCCCGCCTTCCACCCGCGCTGGAGAACCCGTAACCTCCTGGGCCTTTGCCAAGCCTCTGTCTCTTGCCTGTCCTGCTGCTCGGCTCCTGGGCTCCTGCCAGGTGTTGCCTCCCCCTCCCCCCACCCTGTAGACCGGACTCTGCTCTGCAGCCTTGGCGCCCCTCACTGGTGACTGCGTCCCAATGGGTGACCCACGAGAGTTCCCTAGGCAAGGGCTCCGCCCTCTGGGCTGCATCCCCAGCACCTGGTGGGTGTCCAGTCAGTGTCTCCAACAGATGGCAGGTGGCATCCGTCAGAGGGTCCGGCGAGCCCAGGGGGCCCATGGGGGAGTCCGCCTAGAAAGCAGCAGCTCTGTCTCTCTGCGCTCGGGTCCTGAGAGCACACGCTCACCCCAGCAGCGGGCGTGGGGCGGCCGAGGTGTCACATCGCTCCACCCGCGGGGACCTCCAAGGGCCCTGGGGCTCCCCAGTCACCCCCTCCCTCACCAGCCTCCCTTTTCTTGACATTGTCTTTGTCCTCTCATTCTCGGCCACTTTCCTGCCACCCTGATTTGGCTCAGTTGGGGTGTAGGCCGGTGTCCACAGCAGGACAAGTTGGGACGGGCCAGCGTGCGCGGCATGCCGGCTTCAGAGCCTTTTGAGGGTGCATGGGTGGTACAGTGCTCGCCGTCCATGCAGGAGACCCGGGTTCCCTTCCCGGACCTTGCACCCCCCAAAAATAAAAAATTAAAAAAAAGAAGCCTTTTGTAATTAGTTGTCAATATTTAAACAACAGGTTTCTGACTTCTGCTAAAAAAGAAAAAAAAAAAGGGCTCTGGTCCCCCCAAAAAAGGGTAGTAGCATTTGACCAATGGGGAGGTGGCAGCCCCTTAGGTAGGGGCGCTGGGTCACACCTGCACGGCCCCTTCTCACACTTCCTACCTCTGTGGCCCTAGAGATGGGAAAGTTTTCAACCACTGCTCTGAGAGCCTCTGGGTGTAAGATGCTTGCTTCTGTTGTCTGTGTTAGCCTCAAGGCTAAATAGTTTTCCTTAGGTGAGATAGAATTTACACGTGTTGAGACTCACCGTTTTAAAACGTGGCTTCTGGTATACTCTTAACATTACACATCGCTCACCAGTGTCTGATTCTAAATGTTTAAATGTTTTTCTCACCCCCAAAAGAGACTGTACGTGTTAGCAGCCACTCCCCACCCCCCTGCCACCTCCATCCCCTGGCAGCCCCCACATCTATTTTTTTTGTCTCTGTGTTTTAGACATTTCATATAAATGAACCATGCCTTGTGTGACGGGCTCCTTTCATTTAACATAATGTCTTCAAGATGCACCCAGGTTATAGAACGCGTCAAAGCTTCATTCGTTTTTATGGCCAAACAATACTCTGGTATGATGTGCCACATTTGGTTTGTCCCCTCATCAGATGACATTTGGGGTGATGTCCCCCTTTTAGCAGTTACTGTGAATAATGCTGCTGTGCGTGTTCGGGCACGAGTTTTTGTTTGAATACCTGTTGTCAAGTTCTCTCGGATCCATTCCTAGGCGTGGGATTGCTGGGTCATATGGTAATTCTATGTTTAACCTGAAGAACCACCAAGCTGTTTTCCAAAGTGGCTGTTTTTACACTGCCACCAGCAAATGTGCACGCGTGCCAAGTCTACCTCCTCTCCAATGCTTATTTTCTGTATTTAAATATATATTTAGCCACCAAAATAAGGAATCTTAAGTACAGTTATACAAGTGATCCCTGTGAAGTGCAGAAACGTTAAAGGACAGATAAGCAAAAATAAGGAGAGAAGGGAAATGTCCTGAAACTGTACCACCTAGAAATAATGGATGACTGCTATCTTCTAATCCCTTTCTTTTTTTCCAGTGTGCACACACATGTCTGCATAAACTGTCACATAAATGAGATGCTGTTCCCTTTTGTATTTTTCTACTTAATGATCTGTCATGAACATTTTTTTTGTCTTGAAATATTTAAAAATATTTTGTGAGTCCGTGTAGCACTCTGTACCCAGGACGTACAAGGATTAAAAGAGGTTCTCTTGGGGGTGACTCTTAGGCCTAATTTTAAGTAGGCTTGACCTATCCTTTGTGGGGTTAAGTTTCATATGAACAAACCCCAAGACTGGGGTTTCAGCCTATAGCTTTGGTTGTCTGCACTGCTTGTGAGAATATCAAGAATTCAACTTGGGGAAGTGGAATTTTCCCCCTTTCTCACCATTCCCCAAAGGGGACTTTGCAAATACTTTTTTATTCACTGTTCAAATCACCCCGGGATTTTATCCCAGGTAGGATGCTTTTAAGCGTTGGGTACCGCTACCAGCATTGGGTACCGCTACGTCTCCCCAAAGCCTGGGCTGATGGGACGCCTTCCCGCCGCGTGGGAGGAGGAGGTGCCCTACCCTCTCTCTGAAACCTAAAACCCGCCATAATAAGGTCGAGATGCCAGAAACCGAAACCTGTCTCTGCCCCTCGTCCCCATGGCAACTGTGACCTCACTGAAGACTGGGCTCAGAGTCTCAGCTCGGGGCTGGGATGGAAAGCCTTCCATTCCTGGGGCACCGGGGCAGGCGGCCCCAGGGGCTCAAAGCTGAGGGCAACCCCTCCCCAGAGTGTACAGTGCAAAGCCACCTCTGACTGGTAGGGCCTGGGGTGTTATTATTGTTTTTTTTAACTTTTTGTTTTGAAATAATTTCAGACTTACAGGACAGTTGCAAAAATAATAAAACCCACACAGAAAACTCCTACCTACCCCCACCCAGCTACCCAGATTCACTAACTTTTTTTAAATGCGATTTTATTGCGATATAGTCACACCCTGTATGGTCCATCCAAGGTGTACAGCCCCTGGCTGACAATGTCCTCGCAGAGCTGTGCATTCATCACCGTGGCCAATGTTTCTTAAACGGCTTTACTGAGACATAGTGCACACGCCATAATTTCCCTCATTTAAAGTGTGCAGTTCAATGGCTTTTAGTATGTGACCAGAGTTGTCCACCCATCGTACCACAATCAATTCTAGAACATTTTCATCACCCCCAAAAGAAACCCCACATCCCTTGACCATTACCTGCCAATCCACCCATCACCTTCTTGTCCTAGGCAACCATTAATCTACTTTGTATCTCTACAAATTTGCCTTTTTTTGGACATTTCATATAAATGGAACCATATTTTATGTGGACCTTTGTGACTGGCTTCTTTAACTTAGCATAATGTTTTGAAGGCTCGGCCATTTTGGGAGTTCATTCTTTTTTTTTTTTAATTTTTCATTGATATATATTATATATTCGCATACCATGTTAACCATTCAAAGTATACAATCAGTGGCTCACAATATCATCATATAGCTGTGCATTTGTCATCACAATCAACTTTTTTGTGAAAAATAACACATACACAAAAAAGCAATAAATTTCAAAGCTTATTGCAACAGTTAGTTGAACAGTGAATTTCAGAGTTTGCTATGGGCTACAATTCCGCAATTTTAGGTTTTTATTTCTAGCTGCTCTAAGATACTGGAGACTAAAAGAAATACCAATATAATGGTTCAGTAATCATACTCATTTTTTAAACCCTACCTTCTCTTATAATTTCATCATCACCTTTCATCTTTCTTCCACTCTTTAGGAGTATTTGGGCTATGCCCATTTTAGCTTTTTCACGTTGGAAGGGTCTGTCCCTAATATGGGGTAGGGAGATGAAACTATCTGATGTTCTGCAGAGGCTGGCCCCTCTGCATTTCAGGACTTATCTGGTCCAGGGACCCCTCTGGAGGTTGTAGGTTTCTGGAAAGTTACCCTAGTGTGTGGAACCTTTGTAGGATCTTATATAATGTCCTAGACGTTCTTTAGGATTGGTTAAAATGGTTTTGGTTGGGATTTGGCAAGTATGGTAGGTAGCAATGTCTAACTGAAGCTTGCATAAGAGAGGCCTCTCGACTGTTTGAACTCTCTCCGCCACTGATGCCTTATTTGTTACACTTTTTTTCTCCCTTTTGGTCAGGATGGCATTGTTGATCCCACGCTGCCAGTAGGAGCCTTTTACCCCTGGATGTCGTGTTCCATGTAGGGGGAGGGCAATGATTTCACTTGCAGGGTTGGGCTTAGAGAGACTGAGGCCGCATCTGAGCAACAAAAGAGGTTTTCTGGAAGTAACTCTTCAGCATATCTGTAGGTAGGCTAAGCTTCTCCATTATATACATGAGCTTTACAAGAGCAAGCCTCAAGATCAAGAGCTTGGCCTATTGATATGGGTGTCCCTAATGTTTGACACAGTATCAAGGGTTTCCCTGGTGGTAAAGTTTTTAATAGTTCTGTATTTTTTTTCCCATCCCTCAAGGGACCTTGCCAGTACTTTCTGATTATCTGCTTAATATACTCTGGGACTTATTCAGGCATTACATTAAGCTATACAGGATTAAAGGCCCTCATTCTATTTCTAGATGTTTGGGCTCCCTATGTTTGGATTGTTCAAATGAGATGTCCAGACCAGTTGAGTTAGATTATGTGTTACTGAAAATTTAGGTTCTGGACAAAATAAACCTTTCTTCCTTTGGTCTCAAAGATAGATGAGGTTGTAAAATACAGCTAATGTCTTCCTTACCCCTGGATTCTGAACTACCTTAATACTGACCTGACTGGCTTCATTCTTTTTTTTTTTTTTTTTTAATATTTTTATTGATAAATCTTAACACGCAGGCATTCTCTACATGGTGTACAGTCAATGGCTCACATTATCATCACATAGTTGTATATTCATAACCATGATCATATTTTAGAACATTTGCGTCAATCTAGAAAAAGAAAGAAAAAGAAAAAAATCACATATACCGTACCCCTTATCCCTCCTTCTCATTGACTGCTAGTATTTCCATCTACTCGATTTATTTTACCCTTTGTCCCCCCTATTATTTATTTAATTTTTATCCATATTTTTTTACTTATCCATTCAAACCCTGGATAAAAGGAGCAATAGACACGAAGTTTTAACAATCCTACAGTCATATTGTAAAAGTTATATCTTTATAAAATCGTCTTCAAGAATCAAGGCTCCTGGAACACAGCTCAACAGTTTCAGGTACTTCCCTCCAGCCTCTCCAATACACCATAAACTAAAAAGGGACTATCTATATACTGCATAAGAATAATCTCTAGGATAACCTCAACTCTGAAATCTTTCAGCTACTGAAACTTTATTTTGTCTCATTTCTTTCTCCCCCTTTTGATTAAGAAGGCTTTCTCAGTTCCATGATCCTGGACCCCAGCTCATCCTGGGATTTCTTTTCCATGTTGCTAGGAAGATTTACACCCCTGGGAGTCACGTCCCACATAACGGGGCAGGTCAGTGGGTTCATTTGCTGAGTTGGCTTGGAGAGAGGCCACATCTGAGCAACAAAAGAGATTTTCTGGGGGTGACTCTTAGGCCTAATTTTAAGTAGGCTTATCTTAGCCTTTGTGGGAATAAGTTTCATAGGTGTGAACCCCAAGATTGAGGGCTTGGCCTATTGATCTGGTTGTCTCTACTGTTTGCAAGAATATCAGAAAATTTCCAGAGGGGGAAATTGAATATTTCCTCCTTTCTCCAGTGCCCCAAAATGAGTGTATTCTTTTCAAGGTAATATGGTGTCTTTTAGTGTTTTTAAGTGTACCAAGCCAGGCTGTTTCAGTTCCCACTGAAAGCCCTATCAATAACTACAGTGAAGAGGTTGAAGGGAGAATCTGCCACGAACATGCTGTGTGAGCTTAGACATGTTGCTTGCCCTCTCTGAGCTAAACTTTCCTCAGCCCTTTCAATGTGCAGCTTGGCCTGGGTAATCACTCCGGCTCTTTTCACCCTTAAAATCTTGAGAATTTGCTGGGGTGTTTTTCTATTGATAGTAATTCACCTGTGGGCACTTCTTAATGAAAGTTGATGTGAATTTGAAGAGAAAGCATTACACTTTAAGGAGAAATTCACCCCAGCGAAAGAATTCAAACCAGGAGGGCTTACCCAGGTAATAGAAACAAACAGGACTAAAACCTGCCGCTGCTAATGTAATGGATGCCTGCAATTTGAGAAAGGCAAATACATGATTCTGGTATTTTCTTTAGTGGATTATAGAAAGGAAAATTAAATCAGAAGTTCAAAAATAAACACAGTTTGATTGTTCTGTACTCTGTCATCTTAAGCAGTCTTCCTGGAAAGTTTAAAAATACATAGTGCTCTGTCTGGGCAAAGAAAACAATAAGTAAAAATTGTTGAAAAAATATAAGAGCTTTTTGTCTAGAGATGAGTGATGGGAACATTGCCTTGGGGCCGTGGAGACATCCCCCTAGGAATCGGAGATTGATCAGCAGCCCCTGCTTTTCCAGGCCTGTGGCTGAGGGCAGCATTGTTTGTCACTGCGGAAGGGGTGGAATAAAGGGACAGGCATGACCAGGTCCTCTTGTGGAATCCTGGGAAATCCTGACCCACGTCTTCCTTCTGCAATGTTCCGTCTAGACCTCTGCCTTATCTTCACTGGTGACTCAGATGTCATAGTCCCAGGTGACTCCAGGAGAGTTGGAAGTTCCCTTCGGATTCATTAGTCCACAGCTCACGGTGGCCAACCATGTAGAATGGCGATTGGGGTTCTAGACCTGCTGGGTGGCTGACATGTCTGAGGCCTCAAGGCTAGTAACATAGCCTCCCTGTACCTCATCTTCACCTAGGAACAGTGCCCTGATGGTTATAGAGACCCAATAGAGAAATACTATTGGGTACCTGAAATACAGAGTCCATGTACAGACCTAAGTGTATGTAAAGATTTAGTGTATAATGAAGGAAGCATTTCAAATCAGCGGGGAAAGAATGGCTTGTTCCTTAAGTGGTGTTGAGATAACTGGCTAACTGACTATTAGGGAAGAAATAATGTTAAGGGTCCTACCTCACACGAGTATAAATTATGGAAGAATTGAAGATTTAGATTGTTTTTAAAATGAAAGCATAAAAATTCTAGAAGAAAATAGAGGTGAATGCTTTGTGGTTTTGGGGTACAATCGCAACAAAAAAAACTGATGTATTTGACAATGAAAAAGAAGGAAAGTTCTCTATGGCAAAAGAGAGGATAACGAAAGTTAAAAGTCAAGTGAGGGCGAGCCACGGTGGCTCAGCAGGCAGAGTTCTCGCCTGCTGTTGCTGGAGACCCGGGTTCAATTTCTGGTTCCTGTCAATGCAAAAAAAAAAAAAAAAGTCAAGTGACAAGATATGGAAATAGTTTATATATTAGTGTGTGTGTGTGTATATATATATACAACATCAATCAGAGAAAGAGGAAACAACTAATATAGAAATGAGAAGTGTGCAAAGAACATAAGTAGGTAATTCACAAAAGAAGAAATAGTCAGTAAAGGAGATATATTAGGCAAAGATCTTGATTGTAAGTGACAGAAATTCAGTCTGGGCTAGTACAGACACATGAGAACTCAGCTGGGAGGAAACTGGGGTGTTTTGCATTTCAAAGGATGGGTGGGAAGTGCAAGCACAGGACAGAACAATAACCTGGAACTTGAACCATGTCATCTCTGGCCTGCCTCTCCCTCTACCAGTTTCATAGTTTCTCACTGCTTTCTCTGTGTGGTGGGAAACGTGTCCATGGGCAAACTCTCAAGGTCTTACACCTTTTTTTTTTTTTAATAGAATCAATCAACATACAATATGAACATTCTTTTTTTTATCACATAGTTGTATATTCATCATCATGTACATTTCTTAGAACATTTGCATCAATTCAGAAAAAGAAATAAAAAGGAAACAGAAAAAAATTCATACATACCATACCCCTTACCCCTCCCTTTCATTGATCACTAGCATTTCATTCTACTAAATTTATTTTAACATTTGTTCCCCCATTATTTATTTATTTTTAATCCACATGTTTTACTCATCTGTCCATAAGGTAGATAAAAGAAGCATCAGACACAAGGTTTTCACAATCACATAGTCATGTTGCGAAAGCTATATCATACAATCATCTTCAAGAAACATGACTACTGGAACACAGCTCTATATTTTCAGGCAGTTCCCTCCAGCCTCTCCATTACACCTAAAGTAACAAGGTGATATCTGTTTAATGCATAAGAATAACCTCCCGGATAACCTCTCGACTCTGTTTGGAATCTCTCAGCCATTGACATTTTATTTTGTCTCATTTGCTCTTCTCCCTTTTGGTTGAGAAGGTTTTCTCAATCCCTTGATGCTGAGTCTCAGCTCATTCTAGGATTTCTGTCCCACGTTGCCAGGAAGGTCCACACCCCTAGGCGTCATGTCCCACGTAGACAGGGGGAGGGTGGTGAGTTTGCTTGTTGCATTGGCTGGAGAGAGAGGCCACATCTGAACAACAAAAGAGGTTCTATTGGGGGTGACTCTTAGGCCTAAGTTTAAGTAGGCTTGGCTTATCCTTTGCGGGGTTAAGTTTCATATGAACAAACCCCAAGACTGGGGGCTCAGCCTATAGCTTTGGTTGTCCACACTGCTTGTGAGAATATCAAGAATTCTCCACTTGGGGAAATAGAATTTTCCCCCTTTCTCACCATTCCTCCAAAGGGACATTGCAAATACATTTTTGTTCACTGTTCAAATCCTTCTGGGATTTATTGAGGCATCACTCTGGACAAACCTACAAAATCACATGCCCTACTCAAGGTTCCATGTTCTTATGGTGTTCAATTAAGCTATCCACATAAGTTATACTAGGAAATGCACTAGTCAAAATATAAATTTTGTACCAAATAAACATTTTTTGCATTAGTCTCACACATAAGTTAAAGTTTTAAAATATTACCATCTATTTTCAACACCCTGCAGTATTGACATTCCTTTGTTCTTCCTCATGCAGAATATTTTTAAAATTTGTACACTTAGTCACTATCATTATATACTCTAGGCATTCCTAGATTATACCATCTCAGTCTTTCCTTCTGATTTCATTTTTGCCCCCAGCCCTCCTCTCTCTCTCATTCTCACATTCAGCTTCATTCAGTGTTCTAACATTATTGTATTACAGTTAGGTAGTCTTGTGCTATCCATTTCTGAATTTTTACAATTAGTCCCATTGCACAATCTATATTCCTTCAGTTCCAGTTACCCAATATCTACCCTATTTCTATCTCCTGATGACCTCTGTTCTTAACTGAAATTATCCGAGTTTATTCATTAATGTTAGTTCATATCAGTGAGACCATACAGTATTTGTCCTTTTGTTTCTGGCTAATCTCACTCAGCATAATGTCCTTAAGGTCCATCCATGTTATTACATACTTCATAACTTTATTCTGTCTTACAGCTGCATAATAATATATACCACAGCTTGTTTAGTCACTCATCTGTTGATGGACATTTGGACTGTTTCCATCTCTTGGCAATTGTAAATAATGCTGCTATAAACATTGGTGTGCAAATGTCCATTTGTGTCTTTGCTCTCATATCCTCTGAGTAGATATCTAGCAATGGTATTGTCGGGTCATATGGCAGTTCTATACTTAGCTTCCTGAGGAACCACCGACCTGTCTTCCACAGTGGTTGCACCATTTGACATTCTCACCAACAGTGGATAAGTGTGCCTCTTTCTCCACATCCTCTCCAGCACTTGTCATTTTCTGTTTTATTGATAATGGCCATTCTGGTGGGTGTGAGATGATATCTCATTGCAGTTTTGATTTGCATTTCCCTAATAGCCAGGGAAGTTGAGCATCTTTTCATGTGCCTTTTGGCCATTTGTATTTCCTCTTCTGAGAAGTGTCTGTTCATGTCTTTTGCCCATTTCGTAATTGTCTGTGTTTTGTTGTTGAGTTGAACAATCTCTTTATATATTCTGGATACAAGACCTTTATCTGATACATCATTTCCAAATATTGTCTCCCGTTGTGTAGGCTGTCTTTTTACTTTCTTGACAAAGTTCTTTGATGCACAAAGTGTTTAATTTTGAGGAGTTCCTATTCCTTTCTTTCTTCAATGCTCGTACTTTGGGTGTAAGGTCTAGGAAATCGCCTCCTATTATAAGATTTATAAGCTATTTCCCTATATTTTCTTCTAGAAGTTTTATGGTCTTAGATCTAATATTTAGGTTTTTGATCCATTTTGAGTTAGTTTTTGTATAGGGTGTGAGATATGGATCCTCTTTCATTCTTTTGCATGTGGATATCCAGTTCTTTCTGCACCATTTTTATTGACAAGACTGTTCTGTCCCGGATGAGTTGGCTTGACCAGTTTATCAAAGATCAATTGCCCATAGATGAGAGGGTCTATATCTGAACACTCTGTTTGATTCCATTGGTCAGTATGTCTATCTTTATACCAGTACCATGCTGTTTTGACCACTGTAGCTTCGTAATACACCTTAAAGTCAGGAAGTGTGAGACCTCTGACGTCATTTTTCTTTCTCAGGATACTTTTAGCTATTTGGGGCATTCTACCCTTCCAGATAAATTTGGTTATTTGTTTTTCTATTTCTGAAAAGTAAGTTTTTGGGATTTTAATTGGTATTGCATTGAATCTGTAAATCAATTTAGGTAGAATTGACATCTTAACTATATTTAGTCTTCCAATCCATGAACATGGTATGCCATTCCATTTATTTAGGTTTTTGTGATTTGTTTTAATAATTTCTTATAGTGTTCTCTGTATAGGTCTTTTGTCTCTTTAGTTAAATTTATTCCTAACTATTTCATTCTTTTGCTTGTAATTGTAAATGGAATTTTTCCCTTGATTTCCCATTCAGATTGTTCATTACCAGTGTATAGAAACACTGCAGATTTTTGAGTATTGATCTTGTAACCTGCCACTTTGCTGTACTCATTTATTAGCCCTAGTAGTTTTGCTGTGGATTCTTCCAAGTTTTCGACAAATAGTATCATATCATCTGCAAACAGTGAGAGTTTTACTTCTTCCTTTCCAATTTTGATGCCTTGTATTTCTTTTTCTTGTCTAATTGCTCTGGCTAGGACTTCCAACACAATGTTGAATAACAGTGGTATTAATGGACATCCTTGTCTTGTTCCTGATCTTAGGGGGAGAGCTTTCAGTTTTTCTCCATTGAAGATGATGTTAGCTGTGGGTTTTTCATATATTCCTTTTATCATGTTGACGAAGTTCCCTTCTATTCCTAACCTTAGAAATGTTTTCAACAAGAAAGGATGTTGAATTTTGTCAAATGCCTTTTCTGCATCAATTGAGATGATCATGTGGTTTCTCTGCTTTGATTTGTTGATATGGTGTATTACATTAATTGATTTTCTTATGTTGAACCATCCTTGCATACCTGGATGAATCCTACTTGGTCATGGTGTAGAATTCTTTTTGTTGGATTCGATTTGCAAGAATTTTGTTGAGAATTTTTGCATCTATATTCATAAGTGAGAGTGGTCTGTATTTTTCTTTTTTGTAATATCTTTGCCTGGCTTTGGTATCAGGGTGATTTTGGCTTTGTAGAATAAGTTAAGTAGCTTTCCCTCCTCTTCAATTTTTTTGAAGAATTTGAGCAGGATTGGTACTAATTCTTTCTTGAATGTTTGGCAGAATTCACATGTGAAGCCATCTGGTCCTGGACTTTTCTTTTGGGGGAGCTTCTTAATGACTGATTCAGTTTCTTTACTTGTGCTTGGTTTGTTGAGGTCATCTATTTCTTCCCCTTTGCTCGCTTTGGGGTTAGTTTGCTATTCTTTCTTTAGCTCTTCCAAGTGGACAGTTAATTCCTTGATTTTTGCTCATTACATGCCTCTAAGAAGCAGTAAATTTCCCTCTTAACACCACCTTTGTTGCATCCCATAAATTTTGATATATTGTGTTTTCATTTTCATTTGCCTCGAGGTATTTACTGATTTAACTTGTAATTTTTTCCTTGACCCACTGATTGTTTAAGAGTGTGTTGTTGAGCCTCCATATATTTGTGAACTTTCTGGCACTCTGCCCGTTATTGATTTCCAACTTCATTCCTTTATGATCTGGAAAGTGTTTTGTATGATTTCAATCTTTTTAAATTTATTGAGACTTGCTTTGTAACCCAGCATATGGTCTGTCCTTGAGAATGATCCATGAGCACTTGAGAAAAAGGTATATCCTGCTGTTGTGGGATGTAATGTTCTATAAATGTCTGTTAAGTCTAGCTCATTTATTATTCAAAATCTGTTTCTTTATTGAAACTCTGTCTAGATGTTCTGTCCATTGATGAGAGTGGGAAATTGAAGTCTCCAACTGTTAAGTAGATGTGTCTGTTTCTCTTTTCAGTGTTTGCCTCATGTATTTTGGAGCACTCTGGCTCAGTGCATAAATATTTATGATTGTTATGTCTTCTTGTTGAATTGTCCCTTTTATTAATACATAGTGTCCTTCTTTGTCTCTTTTAACTGTTTTACATTTAAAGTCTAATTTGTTGGATATTAGTATAGCTACTCCTGCTCCTTTCTGATTATTATTTGCATGAAATATCTTTTCCCAACCTTTCACTTTCAACTTGGGCCTAAGATGCGTTTCCTGTAGACAGCATATAGATGGGTCCTGTTTTTTAATCCATTCTTCTAGTCTGTGTCTTTTGGGGAGTTTAATCCATTAACATTTAATGTTATTACTGTATGGGCAGTACTTTCTTCTACCATTTTGCCTTTTGGATTTAAATGTCATATCTGATTTTCCTTCTTTTTACCTTTACTGCTAGTCTTCTTTTCTACACTCTTCTCCACACCTCTCTGTCCTGTCTTTTTGTATCTGTCTCTAGTGCTCCCTTTAGTATTTCTTGCAGGTTTGGCTTCATTCTTATCTTTAAATACCAGGCTATACATATATAAAACAGCCTCTCAAAATCCATAAATAACAATTACCACTCTGGACTACATGTGACCGCTGTAAGAGCTGATTAGGCCCTTGTTTTCTTACAAGAATTTTCTAAATGAGTTCATACAATAATTGCTCTTTTGTTTCTGGCTTATTTTGCCTTCCCAAATGTCCCACAGGTTCGTTTACAATGTTACATGCCTCCCAGGACTTCATTTCTTTTTGTAGCAGCACAATATTCAATTATATGTATATACCATTGTTCACCAATCTAATAATCTACTTCAATCGGTGCATCCTTCAGCCACCTCCACACCACAATCAATTTTAGAACACTTTCATTACTCAAAAAAAAGAGAAACCCCAAAACATTCCATATCCTTATCCCACCCCACCCCGTTATTGACCCCTAGCATTCATGTGGTACATTTACTACTGTTGATGAAAGAATATTAAAATATTAGTGTTAACTATAGTCTGTAGTTTGCAATAGATACATTTTTCCCCATATACCCCTCTATTACTAACTCCTTGTATTAGTTTCATGCATTTGTTCCAGTTCATGGAAGAAAGTTTTTCTATTTCTATTAATAATCTTCCACCATCAGATTTGCTGAGTTGTATGGTTCCATGTTTTAAACTCTAGCTTTCCTTCGGGTGATATATGTGACTCTAAACTTCCCCTAACGGACACATTCACACACAATTCAGCACTGTTAATTATACTCACAGTAAGGTGTTACTAACACCTCTATCCATTTCCACTCATTAAATGCAATCTATTTAAAAATTCTGTACATCTTAAGCTCTACGTTCTCTAGCCTCATTCTATCTCCTGGTAACATATATTCTAGATTCTATATCTATGAGTTTACATTCTATAATTAATTCATATTAGTGAGATCAAACAATATTTGTCCTTTTGTGTCTGACTTATTTCACTCAGCATTATGTCCTCAAGGTTTACCCATGTTGCTGCACACTTCAAAACTTCATTTCTTCTTACTGCTGAAAATATACCATCGTACGCGTATACCATTTTGTTGCATGCATCAGTTGATGGATGCTTGGGTTGTTTCCATCTTTTGGCAATTGTGATTAATACCTCTATGAATACCGGTGTGCAGGTGTTTGTTTGTGTCCCTGCTTTCAATTCCTCCAGGTATATCCCAAGTAGCAGGATTGTCTGAGTCATAAGACAGCTCTTAGCTTTTTGAGGAACTGCCAAACTGTCCGTCATGGCAGCTGTACCATTTTATACTCCCACCAACAGTGCATGAGTGTTCCTATTTCTGCACGTCCTCTCCAATGCTTGTAGTTTCCTGTTTGCTTCATAGGCGACAATCCAATAGGTGTGAAATGACATCTCATCTTGGGTTTGATTTGTATCTCCCTAATAGCGACTGAAGCTGAGCATCTTTTCCTGTACTTTTAGTTAGCTGTATTTTTTTCTTTGGAAAACTGTCTGCTCATGTCTTTTGCCCATTTTTATATTGGGTTGTCTTTTTATTGTTGAGTTGTAGGAGATCTTTGTATAATCTGGATAGCAAATCTTTATCAGATATGTGATAAGATACATAATCAGTTATAGTTTCTTCCATTGAGTCAGCTGAATTTTCACCCTTTGACAAAGTCCTTTGAAGCAAAGAAGTATTCAGTTTTGAGGAGGTCCTATTTAATTTTTTCTTTCATTGCTTGTGCTTTGAGCATAATGTCTAGGAAACTACTGCTTATCACTAGATCTTGAAGATGTTTCCCTGTGTTTTCTTTTAGGAGTTTTATGGTACTGTCTTTTATATTTAGGTCTTTGATCCATTTTGAGTTAATTTTTGCATAGGTTGTGAAATAGGGGCCCTCTTTCAATCCTTTGGATATGGATATCCAGTTCTTCTAATACCATTTATTGAAGAAACCATTCTTTTCTATTTGAGTGGACTTGGGAGCCTTGTCAAAATCAATTGACCCTAGATCTGAGGGTCTATTTCTGAACTTTCGATTTGATTCCATTGATCAGCCTGTTTGTCTTTATGCCAGGACCATGTTGTTTTGACCACTGTGGCTTTGTAGTATGCTTTAAAGTCTGGAAGTGAAATAAAGCATTCTTCTTTTTCACTTTTTCACATTTTTTTTCACATTCAAGAAGAATGAAAAAGATCATTCTTCTTTTTCAAGATGAATTTGGCTATTCAATGCCCCTTTCCCTTCCAAATAAATTTGATAATTAGCTTTTCCATTTTAGCAAATAACTTTTGAATATTGATTTGGGATTGCATTGAATCTATGGATCACTTTGGGCAGAACTGACATCTTAATGACATTTAGCCTTCCAGTCTATGAACACGGAATGTCTTTCCATTTATTTAGGTCTTTGATTACTTTTAGCAATGTTTTGTAGTTATCTGTGTACAATTATCTTTACCTCCTTGCTTAAGTTTATTTCCAGATATTTGATTATTCTAGTTGCTGTTGGGAATGGAATTTTTTTCTTGATTACATCCTCAGATAGCTCATTACTAGTATGTAAAAATACTACTGGTTTTGGGGTATTGATCTCATATCTGCCACTTTGTTGACTTGCTTATTAGTTCCAGTAGCTTTACCATAGTCTTTCAAGGCTTTCTAAATATAGCGTCATGTTGTCTGCAAATAGTGAAAGTTTTACTTCTTCTTTTCTGATGTGGATGTGTTTTATTTCATTTTCTTGCGTAATTGCCCTAGCTAGTACTTCTAGCACAATGTTGAAGAACAGTAGTGACAGTGGGCATCCTTGTCTTATTCCCAGTCTTAGAGGAAAGCTTTCAGTCTGTCACTTTGAGTATGATGTTAGCTGTGGGTTTTTCATTTATGCGCTTCATCATGTTGATGAAGATACCTTCTATTACTGTCTTTCAAAGTGTTTTTATCAAGAAAGGATGCTAGATTTTGCCAGATGCCTTCTCTGCCTCAGTCAAGATGATCATGTTGTTTTCCCCTTTAATTTGTTAATGTGGTGTATTACATTAATTGATTTTCTTGTGTTGAACCACTCTTGCATACCTGGGATGAAATCTACTTGGTCATGGTATATAATTCTTTTAAATGCTGCTGGATTTGATTTGCAAGTATCCTCTTGAGGATTTTTAGGTCTATATTCATTAGAGCGATTGGTGTGTAGTTTTAATTTCTTGTAGTATCTTTAGCAGGTTTTGGTATAAGGATGACATTGGCTTCATAGAATGAATTAGGTAGTGTTTCCTTTTCTTCAACCTTTTGGAAGAGTTTGAGCAGGATTGGTATTAATTCTTCTTGGACTCTTGGTAAATTCATCTGTGAAACCATCTCATCCTGGGCTTGGCTTTCTTGGGAGGCTTTTCGAACTCAGCTCTCCGGCATGGCAGGTAAGAATTCTGCCACTGAGCCACCGCTGCACATCCTCTTGGGAGGTATCTGATGACTAATTCAATCTCTTTACTTGTTGAAAAATTGGTTTGTTGAAGTCTTCTCTCTCTTCTCGGTTCAGTATAGGTTGTGTGTTTTTAGGAAATTGTCCATTTCATCTAAGTTGTCTATTTTGTTAGCATACAGTTGTTCATGGTATCCTCTTATTATTTTTTTTATTTTGTCAGGATCTGGAGTAATAACCTCCTTCTCGTTTCTGATTTTATTTGTTTGCATCTTCTCTCTTTTTGCCTTTGTCAGTCTAGCTAAAGGTCTCTCAATTTTATTGATCTTCTCAAAGAAACAACTTTTGGTTTTATTCTCTATTGTTTTTTGTTTGTGTGCTCTTCATTTCATTTATTTTTGCTCTAATTTTATTTCTTTCATTCTGCTTATTTTGGGATTAGTTTGCTGTTCTTTCTCTGCTTTTTCCAGGTGGGCAGTTAGGGCTTTGATTTGAACTCTTTCCTCCTTTTTAAAAAATTTTATTTCATTTTTTTCCTTTCCTCCTTTCTTATGGTCCCTTGAGAAGAGTATATATCATGCTGTTTTGGGGTATAGTACTCTTTAAATGTCTGTTAGGGCTAGTTTATTTACCACATTATTTAAGTTCTCTCTTTCTTTCTTGATCCTCTATTTAGATGCTTTATCTGTTGAAGAGAGGGATGTGTTGAAGTCTCCCACTATTACTGTAGAAACGTCTGTTACTTCAGTTTTGCTGGTGTTTTCCTTGAACTTTGGGATGCCTTGATTAGATACGTAAATATTTATGATTTTGACTTGATGAATCACCCCTTTTATTAATATGTAGTGCCATTCTTATAACATTTTAGCATTTAAGGTCTATTTTCTCTGATATTATAATGTATAGCTACCTGAGTTTTTTCTCTCTTTTTTTTTTGGTTATTGCTTTGTGGAATATCTTTTTCCCTTTCAACCTGTTTGTATCTTTGGGTCTAAAATGAGTCTCTTGCAAACAGCATATAGGTGGATCATTTTTTTTTTT
>PVIY010035066.1:0-26628 GCA_004026745.1 Myrmecophaga tridactyla
GTTATTTGCATGAAATATCTTTTCCCAACCTTTCACTTTCAACCTATGTTTATCTTTGGGTCTAAGATGTGTTTCCTGTAGACAGCATATAGAAGGATCCTGTTTTTTAATCCATTCTGCCAGTCTATGTCTTTTGATTGGGGAGTTCAATCCATTAACATTTAGTGTTATTACTGTATGGGTAGTACTTTCTTCTACCGTTTTGCCTTTTGTATTTTATATGTCATATCTAATTTTCCTTCTTTCTACACTCTTCTCCACACCTCTCTCTTCTCTCTTTTCCTTTCTGTCTCTAGTGCTCCCTTTAGTATTTCTTGCAGAGCTGGTCTCTTGTTCACAAATTCTCTCAGTGATTTTTTGTCTGAAAATGTTTTAATTTCTCCCTCATTTTTGAAGGACAATTTTGCTGGGTATAGAATTCTTGATTGGCAGTTTTTCTGTCTTAGTAATTTAAATATATCCTCCCACTGTCTTCTCGCCTCCGTGGTTTCTGCTGAGAAATCTACACATAGTTTTATTGGGTTTCCCTTGTATGTGATGGATTGCTTTTCTCTTGCTGCTTTCAAGATCCTCTCTTTCTCTTTGACCTCTGACATTCTGACTAGTAAGTGTCTTGGAGTACGTCTATTTGGATCTATTCTCTTTGGGGTGCACTGCACTTCTTGGATCTGTAATTTTAGGTCTTTCATAAGAGTTGGGAAATTTTCAGTAATAATTTCTTCCATTAGTTTTTCTCCTCCTTTTCCCCTCTCTTCTCCTTCTGGGACACCCACAACACGTATATTTGTGCACTTCATATTATTATTCAGTTCCCTGAGTCCCTGCTCATATTTTTCCATTCTTTTCCCTATAGTTTGTGTTTCTTTTTGGATTTCAGATGTTCCATCCTCCAGTTCACTAATCCTAACCTGTCTCTTGAAATCTACCATTGTAGGTTTCCATTGTTTTTTTCATCTCTTCTACTGTACCTTGCATTCCCATAAGTTCTGTGATTTGTTTTTACATACTTTCCATTTCTTCTTTTTGTTTATTCCTTGCCTTCTTCACATCCTCCCTCACTTCACTGATTTGGTTTTTGATGAGGTTTTCCATGTCTGTTCATATATTCTGAAGTAATTATTTCAGCTCCTGTATCTCATTTGAACTATTGGTTTGTTCCTTTGACTGGGCCATATCTTCAATTTTCCTGGTGTGATTTGTTATTTTTTGTTGGCGTCTAGACATTTAATTACCTTAATTAGTTTATTCTGGAGATTGCTTTCACTTTTTTTACCTAGGGTTTTCTTGCTAGGTGAATTTGTTGTCTATCTGTTCTTTGATCTTCAGTTCAGCTTTTTCTGGACCTCTAGCTTAGGTTTTGTTTAACAGAGGAGAATTTTTCAGTTCTTGTTTCTTGCCCTGCTTATAAGGTGCCTTTTCCCTCCCCATCCTTAGGAGGTTCTACGTAGGTAATATAGACTCCAGCCAGGTTTTCCCGGACTATACTGGACTCTTATCAGGAGGAAAGAGTCACCTGCATTGGTTTTCCCTGAGGGTGAGACCCAGCAGGTTGAAAGACTTTCCTGTGAAGTCTCTGGACTCTGTTTTTCTTATCCTGCCCAGTATGTGGCGCTTGTCTGCCTGCGGGTCACACCAGCAAAAGATGTGTGGCACCTTTAAGTTTGGAAGACTGTCCCTGCTGGGGGCATGGTGGAGACAGAGGAGAGGTTGTAGGCTGGTTTTAATGGCTTCAAATTGCCGAGCCCTGGGGTCTGAATTCCTTGAGAGAGGGATTCCACCTGAGTTGGGCTTCACCCCTCCCCTGGGGAAGGCACAGGCGGGAGACAGCCCTGAATGCAGTCTGTTTCTGCCTATGAGTGGGGCAGTTGCAGCCTGAGTAGTCCCACTGCTGAATCCAGAGGCAGCCAAGCCTCCGTAGAGACAGCCACAAAAACCTCCGTTTCGTCCCCTTTCCTCTTTTTCGGTTAGCCCAATAAGTGACCTCCGCCTTGACCAGGTTCACCTGATTGGGAGCCTATTTTTAGTAGTCAGAATTTGTTAATTAATGCCACAATTGGTGTTTGGTTGGACTCAGTCCCTGCTACTGTTAGAGTCTCTTTCCTTTCCCTCCGGGAAGCTGCCTGTGGGGGAGGGGCACCACCTGCTGGCTGCCGGGGCTTGGGGAACTCACAGTTCTGGGGGAGCTCGCAGCCGGTCCAGCTGGTCCAGACTGGGGTACGCTGTGTGTCTGGTCACTGACGTGGCCCCAGGAGCTGTTCTGTACTGTTTCTGGTTATTTAGTAGTTGTTCTGGAGGACGGACTAAAATGTGCACCTTGCTAAGCCACTATCTTGGCCCCTCCTCCTTCAATTTTAATTTTATTAGTTTTTGCTTCATATACGTTGAAACTCACTTGTTTGTTACATGCCCATATGTTTATAATTATTACATCTTCTTTTAGCAATATATAATATCCTTCTTTGTCTTTTATTATCTTTTTTTTTAAGTCTTTTGCTTCTAATCCATTCTGTCTGACAATTCAGTCACCCAGCTCACTTCTGTCTCCTGTTTGCATGGAATTATCTTTTTGCATCCTTTATTTCCAACCTCTTTATTGTCTCTGTAACTGAAGTGAGTCTCTTATAGACCACATATAAACGGATCATGTTTTTTTATCCAATCTGCTAATCTTTGCCTTTTAATTGGATGATTTAATCCATTTACATTTAATGTAATCACTGATCAGGAAGGACTTCTGCTGTTTAGCTATTTGTTTTCTGTATTCTTAAATGCTTTTAGCTTTCAGTTCCTCCATTACTACATTTTTTTGGTAGTTAGTTGGATTTTTGTAGTATAACATTTTGATTTCCTCTTCTTTCCTTTTCTGTATATATATATGTTTTTGGGGGGGAGTCTTCATTGATAATATTTATTTTAAAGATCACTTTTTATTGTAACAAATATAAAATAATTGGAGTTTTACAAATTGTCAAAAATGCTTTAAGTACAAAAAAAATATTAGTAAAATGAAAGTTATGCTGTATTATCTGGTGCACACTTAAGAAAGTCAGCATGCACAACATATGCTAGAAAAACTCCTGCGTTATTGGAAGAAAATAAATAAGACATAACTGCTGTATTGTCTGATTACAAAATCATTGCTTCAGGCAATTTTCTTTCTTCAGGGATACCATTTACATGCCGTCCGCAGTCTACAGCTGGGGATGAGTCTGATGTGGCAAGTTCTGCTGTGTTTGTATCAATGGCATGTTAGTACTATTGTAATTGTCTGTGTGTAGAGAAGATGTGATTTCCCCAGTTACAGGATGAGATACGGGAAGCGTCGACAGTGGTCGTGCTGTCTCTCTGTTCTTGGACATGTCATGGAGCTCTCTGGTAGATTTCTGAATAGCACTACGATGGACGAATTGGACGTCTAGTGTTTGCATGTTTCTCTTTTCCACTCCTTCCTGTCGGCAGCACATGATGTAACCAAGTATTAATAAAAGGAGCAGTGCTACTGCTGAGGGCACAGCCAGTGTGATTAGGAAATCTGTGTAATAGTCTCTGCTTTTCAAAGAATCAGAAGGGGGTGTGTACTCTCCACCATCAGGTAAAATCCCCTCTCTACAAATCACTTCCTGATAGGTGGACACTTGCTTTGTTTTATCAGCCAATGAAATTTTACACCAGTCAATGTAAAATTGAGTATGGAACTTTTTATTGTATTGTTAATACAGGCTCCATTTCTTCACTGCTTCTCAGTTGGTTCTGTGGATCTTTAACTTCTTGTTAACAAGAAGAAGAGGGACATCACCAACCATGACATAAACTCCCTCCTTCGTGTCATGGATGGGCAGTGGACCCTGCCACCTCTGTCTAGGGCCGACGTGATGTTTATGACATTCAGACAACTCCAGCTGCCACACGTTTTTCACAGCCCCAGGAAAGTTTCCCGGAACCTCACTGGCCAATATTTCTTCTACATTCATGTTTTTAATGAAGAATTCTGCTTGATAGGGTAACAGGAAGTCTTCTGCTGACATTATATTCATTATCAAATTATGCCTTATAGTTTCAAAGGTACGCCTATCGTAGCCTGTTATCTCAATGATTGTTGGTTTCCCCACATTTTCAACTGTTGGAGACTCGTTTAGAACTCCATCACTATGTGGTGTCCTTTGGATATATTGAAGCCATCCAGGTCGGCCTGGATAACCCATTAAATTTGTGTTAAATTGTTATGGGATCATTACTCATATCACCAGGTTTGGGGTAAGGTAGAAATTTCCCCTTAAAATACTCTTTCCAAAGCATGGACAAGAGCACGCCAGCAGAGGGGCATATATTTCAATTAGAGTGCACCTGTCAGCAGGAAGGTACCAGTGGTGACGGGGCTCATCCTGCATAACCCCCATCCCAGTCCCATGCAAAGACAAGAGTCTCTCAGCTCCCAACACAGGACAATTGCCTTCTTGGCCTGGCTAGGCTGCTGTCCTCGATTCTCCCTTCCTTTTCTGTATATTTTTAGTAATTTTCTTAGTGCTTACTTTGGGGATTAGACTTGACCTCTTAAGTTTATAAAAACCTAGTTTGAGTAATTCCAACTTAGTTTCAGTGGTATTCAAGCTTTCACCTCCTGTATATCTCTGCCACAGATTACATCTTTATTCATTTTGTATTCATTGACATAGATTTATAGTAATTGTTTTACACATTTGCCTTCTAAGTTATGTAGGAAAACTACAAAAATACTAGCTCTTATATTTTTCTTTGTAGTTACCTTTACCAGTGTTCTTTATTTTTTTCGTAAAGTTTCTAGCTATTGCCTACTGTCCCTTCATTTCAACTTTGAAGGTCTTCCTTTAGCATTTCTTGTAGGGAAAGTCTGCTGATTATGAACTCTCTCAGTTCTTGTTTATTTGGAAATATTTAAATTTTTTATTTAAAGGATGGTTTTGTTGGATATAGAATTCTCAGTTGACTGTTTTTTCTTTAAGGACTTTAAATATGTCACTTCCAGTTTGCTAAAGCTGCCAAAATGCGATATACCAGAAATAGATTGGCTTTTACAATGGGAATTTATTAGCTTACAAATGTACAGTTCTAAGGCCATGAAAATGTCCAAATTAAGGCATCAACAGAATGATAACTTCTCTGAAGAAAGATCGCCAGCATCCAGGACACTGCTGTCCCATGGGAAGGCACAGCTGGCCCTTCACTCTGAGATTTTGTTGCTTTCAGCTTCTGGTTCCAGTGGCTTCCTCTCTGAGTTTCTGTGCATCCTTTCTTAGCTTCTCCAGGGCTTTTTCTCTCTAAGTTCTCTCACCTTTTTCTGTCCTTTTTCTTCTCATAAAGGATTTTAGTAAAAAAGATTAAGACCCACCTTCATTGGGGTGGGTCACATGTCAAATTGAAATAACCTAACCGAAAGGTCCCACCTACAATGGGTCTACTCCCCCACAGGAATGGGGTACATAACAGTTCCAAACTACCACAGCCATCCACTGCCCTCTGGCCTCCATGATTTCTGATGAGAAATCGGCTGTTAATTGTACTGAAGCTCTCTTGTACATCTTGCTGCTTTCAAGATTCTCTCTGTCTTTCGGTTTTGAGAGTTTGATTATGTTGTGTTTCAGTATGAATTTCTTTGAGTTTATCATGCTTGAAATCGATTGAGCCTTCTTGGGTGTGTGCATTCATGTCTGTCATCAAATTTGGGAAGTTTTTGGCCTTAATTTCTTCTTCCCCTTTGTGGTAGTTAGATTCAGTTGTCAGCTTGGCCAGGTGAAGGCACCTAGTTCTGTTGCTGTGGACCTGAGCCAATTGGTATGTGAACCTCATCTGTTGCTGATTACATCTGCAGTCAGCTAGGAGGTGTGCCTGCTGCAATGAATGACGTTTGACTTAATTGGCTGGTGCTTAAATGAGAGAGCACAAGGCAGCACAGCCCAAGCAGCTCAGCATACCTCATCTCAGCACTCGCAGATCAGCCCAGGCCTTTGCAGATGCAGAAAGAAATCACCCAAGGGAAAGCTGTTGGAACCCAGAGGCCTGGAGAGAAGGCCAGCAGAGACCGTCCTGTGCCTTCCCACATAAGAAAGAACCTCAGTTGAAAGTTCGCTCCCTTTCCTCTGAAGAACTAACAAAATAAATCCCCTTTTATTAAAAGCCAATCCATCTCTGGTGTGTTGCATTCAGGCAGCTAGCAAACCAGAACACCCTTCCCCTTTTTCTGCGACTCCCAGGATGTATATGTTGGTATGCTTGGTGGTGTCCCACAAGTGTTTCAGTCTGTGTTCAGTTTTTATTATGGGAATTGTTTTAATTAAGAACTTAAAATTGAAATTTTAGAAGAGGTCTTATCTAGCAATTATTCTATATTTTAAATATCACTGGATTCTCATATTTAAACTTTTTCAACTTGAAAGAGCATTTTAAGCTACCTCACTGTCTTATAATTGTCCTGAGAATTAAGAACATGATTATAATCACATTAGTTTCTAGGATGAGAAGAAGAAAGTAGGACCATAGAATTGTTATAACTTAAAAAGTTTCATAGGGTTCAAAAGGACTTGGACATTGAGGGGATGCACTCACAATTAATTCGTATTGCTTCATTTGTTGTTCACATACCTTAAAAGTACTTTAAAAATCTTGTTCATTAGTCCTCTACTTA
This sequence comes from Myrmecophaga tridactyla, assembly GCA_004026745.1. Classification (NCBI taxonomy): domain Eukaryota; kingdom Metazoa; phylum Chordata; class Mammalia; order Pilosa; family Myrmecophagidae; genus Myrmecophaga; species Myrmecophaga tridactyla. The sequence goes on from PVIY010035066.1 coordinate 6,659, forward strand.
AAAAGGAGGAGGAAGAAGTGGTCAGTATTTACCTTATAGGTTTTATCTTTTCTTTCTTTAACTTAAACTTTTTTAAAAGAGAATGTCCAAGTAACTGTTCCTCTAAACTTGCACCGAATAGCATCTCGACATGTATTCTCTCATCTGTGGGTTATCTGAAGAAGATTTAACTTATGGTTTTTGTCCATATTCACAAAGTGAGCACATTGCCTTTCAGCAACCCATTTGTTTTTTTTTTTCCCACCTGTCTTCTGCTCTTGGCTTGAATGCTGACCTGTGAGTATCATGCACAGAGGCAGAAACACCGACATTGGGGATTATTTTGCTTCCTTTATCTGTTTGTTTTTCTCCCCAGACATAAAGACAAGTGGATGCTTGTTTTTAATTGATGGTCTTTAAGGATCTTTGACTGCTTTCCTATTTCTTCTGGTAAATAAGACACTTCAGTGTTATTGGGATTCAATACTCCAGGGTAATTTATCAGTTTCTTTTGTTTTGATTTGCTGTTTAGGCTTCTCTTCTACTTCTTTCACTGACAGCGCTGAGGAGTCTGCAGTACTGGCATCCCTGTCCTTGTCCCTCAGTGCCTCTGGCTTCCATACCATGGGCCTGGGCAGGGAGCGTGGTGTGCATGAGGCTGGAGCACCCTGGGGTGTAGGATACAGAGTCCCCGCCGTAGCTGCTGCTCCACAAGTCATCCGAAGTGCTGGCCTGGCCTCCGTCTTCTCAGCAGCAAGGGTTGTGCACATGCTCCTGCAGCAAGTGGTTCAGGCTGTAGTGCAGCAGCTCAGGGAGCGGGGCCCACATATGTCCCACCGCGGGTCCTCATGGGGCTTCATTTGCTCCCAGGAGGTGGAGTCCCAGGCCTTGCTGCGCTGCCAGTGCTCTAGCATCCAGCTGCTATGGCCCTGTCCTGACATGCTCCCCTCACCCCTGCTCTGCTGCAGGGCAATAAGAGCCATCTCCCTGTTACATTCATTTTTTTAACTTCTTTTTTCTTGCTGCTTCTCAGATTGGATAATTTCAATCTCCTTATTGTCAAGTTCACTGATTATTTTTTTTGCCTGCTCCATCTGTTGTTGAACCTCTCTAGTGGATTCTTCATTTTAGCTATTGTACTTTTCAGCCCCATAATTTCTGTTTGGTTCTTTTTTATAATTTCTAGCTCTTTATTGACATTCTGTGTTTGTTCATACATTGTTCTTCTGATTTTCTTTAGTTCTTTGTCCATGATTTCTTTTATTTCTCTGAGCATATTTAAGAAAGAAATTACTTTGACAAGTAATTTCTGCATCTGGGCTTTCTCAGGTATGATTTTCATCAATTTTTCTTTTTCTTCCTATGAATGGACCATACTGTCCTATTTCTTTGTATGTTTTGTAATTTTTGTTAAGAGATGGACATTTTAAATATTATAATATTGTAACTCTAGAAATCAAATTCTCCCCTTCCTCAGGGATTACTTTTCTTTTTTTTTCTGTTGAGGTCTACAGCTGTCCATTTGTATAGTGACTTTTCCATACTGTTTTTAGCAAAGATTGTGTTTTTGTTGTGTGTGGACCCTGATGGCTCTGCTCTGTTTCCTGTGTGGTGAGCCTGTGACCTGATAGGGATTTCCTTAGATGTCTGGAGTGGAAACAAACAAAAGGTGTGTATGCCTCTTAACTCTCTTGATAGATGCTGCTGGGGAGGCCGTCAGAGGAGGCTGAAACAAAGGCCTGCATCTGTCCTGTTTCCTCAGGAACAGCCAGAATGATCAGAACGTTTACCTCACGTGCTCAGAGGACAGCGCCCTTGCTGTGTCCTCCCTGGTACCTTACAGCCATTCCAGGAGCACAGGCCTCTTCCCTACAGCTCTGTCCATGCTGGATGTGATGAAGATGGCCATGGCAAACATTGAGTCATTTATCCTTTTAAATAGGGCATATTAATTGATAATGGGACTAGCTGGTGGCTTAAATAATCTTTTCCACCTCCCATTCTGTTTCTTTTGTTTGTTTCTTTTTTCATATCTTCATTCTATGACTCTTTAATTAGTCTTTCTAATCTGAAGATGCTTATCAACCAATTGGCCTGCAATTCTAGAGTTCCACATGAGTGCTTAGAAGACCTGGTCTCTGGACTCCGATGAATATCAGTTTAATATGAGAAATTTGTAAATAAAGAGTAAAGAAAGTGGACCTGTCCTGCTGTTTTAGTTTGTTGATGCTAGTGGAATGCAACATACCAGAGATGGATTGGCTTTTAATAAGGGGATTTGTTTAGTTCAAATTAACAGTTCCTCAGAGGAAAGATAGCTGGCTCTTCTGAGTTTGTCTGACACATGGGAAGGCACATAGTAACATCTTTTGGCCCTCTCTCCTGGCTTCTGGTTTCAAGGGCTTTCCCCAGGGTGATTCCCTTCTGCATTTCCAAATGTCTGGGTCTGAGCTGCTCAGCTCTCTTCTGACTTCTCTCTTTTAAGCCTCCAGCTAATTAAATTAGCATCACTCATTGCAGAAGGCCCTCCCCATGGCCCATGTGCCATGGATGAATTTCACATGCTGATGATTTGAGGCCACAGCCACAGAACAACTGGGTCCCATCACCTGGCCAAGTTGACACCTGAACCTAATGACTGTCCCCACCGTCACCTCTGAAGGGCAGTGTCAAATATGGCGGACACACCAGCAGAGTCCCAAAACATAATAGCTTCTAAATATCTTTTTTGTTTCCCTTTATTTCTAGGTCTCTTTCTGTAAAATTAGAGATTTAGAACAGGAAACAGCAAATTATGGCCTCAGGCCATCCCAACCCACCACCTGCTTTTTGTAAATAAAGTTTTTTTTGGAATACAGCTGTGCTCATTCACTTCCATATTGTCTGGCTGCTTTTACACTATAACCGGAGTTGTGTGGCTGCAACAGAGACCATATGGCCTTCAAAACCTAAGACATTGACCATCTGGCCCTTTACAGTAAACGTTTGCCCACCTCTTGTCTACACTAGATGAGCCTGAAGGTCATTCTAGCTCGGAAAAGTCTTTGATGGCATGTGTGAAGTTTCCACTGAGGATCAGACAAAGTGAGAGAGTGTCTGTGTCCTGTCAGGGAGACTCATGCTCAGCTCAAAATGGGAACTAGGCTTTTACATGCAAACACTAGGAAAGCATTTGTAGTGGGTCTGAGATATTGGAAATGCCCTTCAAGGTGACTGAATAGGTTATCAGGAGAGAAGAGAATTCCTAAGGCTCAAGTGTTTCTGGCTGATTTGCTTCTCGTGGATCTTCATTTACCCTAAAGACACAATATGTTGTGTTGTGCTCCTTTCCCATTCCCTAGGTTTGAGAAATGCTCCCAGACCCCTCTTGGTAGCTGGACCCTCCAGCACAGGAAGCAGTGACTCAGACGGTGGCCTTTTTGCTGTCCCAACAACACTGCCGCCCAACAGCCGGCACGGAAAGCTCTTCTCTCCCAGTAAAGAGGCGGAATTGACTTTCCGCCAGCATCTGAGCTCGATCAGCGTAAGTGCTGGGACCACAGCCCCCTGCCTGTGGGGACTGCCTGCGGGAACTGCCCCGGGATGCGAGAGCACCCTCCGGAGCTGGGCGCTGTTCTTCACAGATGCAGTCGGACTTCTTCTTGCCAAAGCCTAGGAAGTTGCGGAACCGGCACCTGCGCAAACCGTTGGTGGTCCAGGTCAGAAAATCCCATTTGTAATTGTGTGAGCCTGGGCTTGGGTTCTGGCTGTGGGGTGTCACTGGGCCTGCCCCAGCTCTCCACCAGCCAAGCTGTAGGGGACACACTAGGTTTCTTCTAGGTCTCAGGTTATCATGATATAATGGGGCACAACTTGTCCTTCCTTCGCATGAATAGGATAAAGTAATAGCAGTGAATTTAACTACCTTAAAATGAAGATAATGTTTGCACGACATTGAAAGCCCATTGCAAATAAAGACTAATTTCCAGGAAATGAGTGCCAGGAGCAACTCAGATTGAGATGTATTCAAAGACCCTCACAACATGTACTTATAAACACACAGTCAGTGGAAACGGTTGGAAAGGTATGTATGTGTCAGCCATGGGCCACGCCTCCCACCAGTACTGTGAGGACATGTGGGCACCATAAGTAGACCAGAAGGAAATCCAGGGAGCTGGAGGCACCTGAGAAAGATGGGCATTTTCACTTGGGGGTAAAAGATAAAGGAACTGAAGCTGGAGGTCTGAAATAGCTATTGACATTGAAAAATATTTTTAAGCAGTTTATTCATATACTGTACATTCTGTCTAAAGTGTATAATCAGTGGCTGTAAGTAGAATGACAGAGTTGTGAATTCATTGCCACAGTCAATTTTAGAGCATTTTCATTGCTGTAAAAAGAGAACCCCTATACTTAAAAACCCCCTATTATCAACACTTAGCTTTGGTCTGGTACCTTTTCACAATTGATGAAAAAATATTGAAATATTATTGTTGACTATAGCCCATGATTTGCATTGGATGTATTTTTTTTCCATATACCACCCTATTAGTAATGCCTTGAAATAGGGACATACATTTGTTCTAGTTGAAGGAAGAACATTGTTGCATTTGCACTTCAACCAGTCCATCGCCCCGAGCAGGACTCGCTGTATTGTATGGTCCCATGTTTCATCCTCTAGCTTTCCTTCCACTGACATACATGACCCTAGACTTCCCCTTTGAATCCAGCTTTGAAATTTATGAGCATATCCTTTTTGGATTAATGCTCAGATTCTTAGAATCTTTTCCTGTATTGAGATGAGTTCATTTAGAAATGAGAGATTGCATGAAAGTCTTCAGGAAGGAGGCTGCATTCTAAATCCCCAGTGTTTCTTTGTAGCTTTTATGTATTTGGTTAAGTATGCCTGGTTGTCTGTGGGGGAAATGACTAGAGCACTCTCCAGCCAAAGGCAAGCCTGGTGGCTACTTAGTCCAGGGTCGCAAACAATGACCTGCAGGCCAGATCTGGCCACTATTTTGGTTTTTTTTTTAAAGCAGCTTTATTGATGCAATTTACATACTGCAAACTTCCCCCATTAAAACTGTATAATTCAGTGATTTTTAGTAGATTTTCACAGTAATGTAGCTATCACTTCTGTCTTAATTCTAGAACATTTTCATCATTCCAGAAGAAACCCAATACCCTTTAGCAGTCCCTCTCCATCCCCTCTTCTCCCAGCCTCCAGTGGCCACCATGTGCTGCAGAATAGAGCTCTCCTGGCCCACAGCCCTGTTCACTGTCCTGTGATGCTCAGGGTAGTTGGGCCACCATGGGCCCACTGTGCCCAAGACATTTGCTCCTGGGCCCTTTACAGAAGCAGCGCTGAGCCCTGACTCGGCTTCTGCAGTGCAGGGCCATGGAACGTCTGCAGCTCTCTGCATTGTCGGTGAACTCGCACCTGGTGCCTGTGGGGATAGTGGACCTGGTGCCATGTCAGGCTGGTCTGCTCGTCCCCATTGGCACTGTGGGCATCTCTAGAGGGCGAGGAGCCTTCTCACTGAGCCCATGTCAGTCATGTGAACAGAGAGCAGCAGTGGGCCTCCCAGGAGCCATGTGCCTTAACAGCACTTTTTGGTTTACAGATACTTTTTGTGAATGTGTTTTGACTGTTCTTGATTTCAGAAGTTAATATTTCATCTGAGAGGGTAGTGGCTATACTTTAGAAGGGATTCTGAGCATGTTGAAATTTGAACACACTCAGGGGCCCTGGAGGAATAAGTAGGGAAGTGGGCAGCCAGACCATCAAGTAAGGGTCCCAGGTACCTTTCTCTGAGGGGCAGAGGGTCTTAGCAACACTTAGCTGTTCTGCCCTACAACAATAGCAATGTTTTCTGCACCCCAGTGCTTATAAACAGATGGATACAGCTAGCTGCATTCCGCCACATGCAGTACATTCTGGCATTCCTCTAGTCTTCTCTGGGAGAGATTCAGTTCCTCCTTTTGGAGAGAGCCCTGTATTGGGGGATCCAGGAGTGGGAGCCACAGGACATGACTGTTCTCTGACTGCTCTCAGCATCCATGTGTAACTGGCTGTAACAGCTCCTTTCATCTGGAATTGTCCTTTATAAACCAGGGCTAGCTTCCAAAGTCCCTTTTTTGCACTGGGTCTTTGCATCCCTTGATTGTTTGTGTATTTTCCTTCACAGAGAACGCTCCTTCCTAGACCTTCTGAAAACCAGTCCCATAACGTCTGTTCCTTCTCCATCCTGTCTAATTCTTCTGCAGCTGGTAAGAACTTGGTGCTCCTCCTGGGTAGCTTTTCAGCCCTCTTGATCTGAGCATAGCTTCGACTTTAGGGACTGGCCAGTGTTTATTTCCATGGTTCTTGAGCTACATTTCGAGAGTCCCTTCTTTATCCTACCTACAAGAGATGCGTATGTGCTAGGTGCCAGAGCCCGGCCACAGTAGTGGGCCAGGCGTGGACCTCTGCAGACAAGTATCTAAGGGGCATGCCCTTCCAGGACTAGCTAAGATAGCACTATTTTAGGTGCTTTGCTTAATTCCGTTTAGTAGAATGTGAGTCTTACACCTTCTGTTTGCAATCTACTATCAGTTTTTCCCAGAATGGGTATGTTCTTGGAGTATACAACTCACGCTTCCATATATTTGAAAGTTCAGTGCAGGATATGGCTATTTGAAGTAAACCTTATACAGTAAGAATCCTTTGGTGAAAGACGCACTCCTTCACAACTCTCAGTTGCGTTTGCGTTTTCCCTTGCCTACTTCTCAATTGTAGAAAGGCTAGCAGGAGAAAAAACAAACTGCAGAGGCAGAATTTTGGTCTGAGAGTTGATGCTCTGACACCTTCAGAGAAACCTGTAGCTCAGCTCAGGTGCTTTGTCCCCCAGTGGCTAGTTGCTGGTCGTTCTTAAAGGCACTTACCACAGGACAAGTGTGGTGACCGCACCCTTCTAGCAGTCCAAACAGGGTGCGGTGCATCTGTCGAAGCCCAGGCCAGAGCTCTCCCCACCTGGGTGCCTGTTTGGTCTCCGGCTTTCCCTGAATTAGCAAGTGTTTGGACTGTATAGTGGCTTCCAGCTCGGCTCACAATCCATGATCCTTCCTGGCTAGAAAGGAAACCCTCTGCAGCCCTGCTGTGCCTGAGAGGGCATGGACAGGCTGGGTTAATGCAGCTGGTTCTGGTCTTGCTCTCACAGGGAGAGGTTCGTTCCGGCCGATCCAGTCCGCTCTGACCAAAGCTGCTCTGTCACGGCCGATTGTGCCCAAGGTGCTCCCACCTCCGGCCACGAGCCACCTGTCCAGTAAGTCTGTACCAGGCGTAATGTTAGTCGCCACGTGGGGTTCCTAAGGGGCATTTGTTTTGCAAAATTTTTACTTTTTTTTTTTTTCCGAAGCCATAATATCTCATCACCCCTCAATGAACATCCAAGCCATTGGCTGTTGCATTGACATGAGGCATGCGGGAGAGGGCTGTTCCCATGAGCCCTCTGAGGACGAGTTATGTGTGGTAAAGCAAAGACCTGAACATGATTTCTGTTGCCAGGCGCTATTGACTTAGCTGCTAAAAGTGCTGGCATCATCCCTGGGAGCCCACTCCCCATCTTGGACGCCGAAACCTTGTCTGACATCTCCCCACTCTCTTCAGACGAAGTGACTGTTTCCATCTCGGGTCAGGACTCAGCCAGGACCCACCAGGATGGAGACCCCCTCTCCACCACGGGCGTAAGTGTGTTGGAAGGGCTTTCCCATGTTATCACGAGTGTCAGGAAGGGGTCAGGCACTGTGCAGAGGAGATGGAGGCCAAGGCCATGGGGCCGAGGTCCTCCTGGACTCTGACTCCTGCCTTTTGAGGGGACAGACCTCAGTGCGCTACCCCTGATGGGCTAAAGTGCAGCAGCTTGAGGATTCACTGACACGGGGAAGGGTCTGGAGGCTGTGGCTAAGAGTCTAGCAAAGGGGTCGGGCTGCTCAGGGACGGTCCAGGACTGGACAGGCAGGGGACGAGCATGGAGCTGTGACTGCAGGCAGGTTCCCCTCAGCCTGGGGAGCAGCAGTTGACATCAGTCCCCAGGAGTGTCGCCTGCTCAGGTGTCACTGCTGCCTTCTCCACTCTTTCGACTACCTCCCCTGCATGGCTCCCCAAGTCCACTGGTTCCTCCAGCCTACCACAGTCTGCTTAGAAACGCCCCAAGGGGAACAGAAGGTGTCTCCTGAGGGTTCCTGGGAGCCCCACCCTGCTAGGAGGCCACGAATTCAAGTTCTTGCTAGGACTTGAATCAGCTCTCCAGATCAATAAATTTTTACATGTGGGGATTTGGCTGTCCCACACTCCAAAAGCAGTTTTAGGGTGTTTCTGACCTAGAGGGTGGCTGGTTTACTGTACCTCTGGCTGTTAGGAGGCTGGGGCGGCGATGCTCTCCCCTACAGAGCTGTGGCAGAGAACTCTTGGGTAGCTCTAGCTCCGTGTGCAGGCTGCTCACCGGCATCCTGGTCTTCTAGGGCACGATCGATCCCTTCATCAGCGTCCCCTCGAGGCCTGAGCAGGAGCCGGTGGCAGACGGCTTCCAGGTAGAGTGTGCACTTAGGCTGCTGAGCAGAGTGGCACTGCCCAAGGACCCTCGTGCCCTCAGCCCACCCCCCACAGTCCCACCAGGGACCCAGGCTCTCCGGGATTGCCATGACAAGGCAGAGTGGTGTGCAGTATTTTCGTGGTCCTCCTACCCGCCATGTCTTACCTACTAGACGAACACTACCCACTGTCCTTGCAGGCTCCATCTTTCCCGTCTGCAAGGCTGGCACTTTCAGATCCAATTCTGGACAGGCTAATTTTCTGGATAAGGGAGGGTAAGGTCATGAGCTGCCAGCTCTCCCTGGTGCTCCCTGTGAGTGACCAGCCCTCCTCCTGGTTGTGGCAGAACCAGGACCAGGCCACCTTGGCCTGACCTTCCAACATTGAAATTGCTGTAGTTTTGGGGAGATGGATTCCACAGGTGTATTCCTTCTTAGAAGGACGAGATGTATAATCATCTCCTTGTTAATATGTCCAATTCTATGCTGTGGTTGAGGTTGAGGTTTCATTCTTGTCACTGAGTCTGACAGAACCCTGTGTCTTCCAGCAGGCTTCACCTGTTCTGTCCTTGTCTGAGCTGCCCAAAACTCCTCTCCAAAACGGCCTCTCCACTCCTCTTCCTCCGTCAGAAGGTTCCAGCACCCGGCTGTCTCCACCCAACGTCTCTGCCCTACTGGACATCTCCCTCCCTGGCCCACCTGAGGACGTGCTCTCGCAGGGAGAGCCTGCCACGCACATCAGCGACTCCATCATCGAGATCGCCATCAGCTCTGGCCAATACGGTGAGGGAGGGGGTGGGCTCTGCTCCCCTCCACAAGGGTGCATTCTGGACTGGTCCTGAGGATCCCGAGGTCCTTGCACATTTGTTGGGAATGTTCCAGTTCAGGTTGCATTTTTTGATACTGAACATCTGCGAGGTTCTGGCTGGTTTGGGCAGGAGCTGTGTGGATGAATAAGATGCAGGACCTGACTCGAGGCTGCTGGTGTGATCTGCGGGACTGCTCCTGAAGGGACATTTTTCTAGTTGATTCTGAACCTGGGTGGCTGGCCTGCGGTCATTTTGCAGAATGTTAGAGGTGGTCAGACAGTCACAGCGTTGGCTTCCTCAACTCTGAGGATGACGCTCGCTACGTGGGGTGGTGATGGGGTCAGACGCCCAGGCTCTGTGCCTAGTAGTGCAGCCTGGGTGAGCAGCTGCCTGCTGGTCCCTCCCTCTGCGAGCAGCGCTCTGGGAAGACATGGGCCCCAGGGCTCCGAGGGCACTGGTGAGATAAACCCCAGAGGCTCAGGGCCTGGCACCGTAGTGATAACTACTACTCTTATTAGTCGCCTCTAAAAGGAGTCAAATCATGTCTTTTCATTGTGTAAAGCCCCTGGAGGCTCTGCCATCCATCTTGTCTGTCGATGATATTGAGCTTGGTGTAGGCGCTGGGGCTCCCGGGCTTTACACACGCTGTCTACCTCCACGTGGCATCTCTGACCTGTGACTCTGACCCCCAGGTGAAGGAGTTTCTCTCTCCCCTGCAAAACTGAATGGCAGTGACAGTTCCAAGAGCCTTTCTTCCCCGTCCAGCAGCCCGCAGCCAAGCTGGATTGCCTCACCCACCCACGATCCCCAGTGGTGCCCCAATGACTCCACAGACTCCTCACTCAGCAGCCTATTCGGTGAGTGCCAGGATGGCTGACCCCTTTCCCAGACCTGGGCTGCCCCTGCTAACTGGACATACACAAGGTGGAGAGACAATGGGTCTCCCCGGGCTCTGGCAGAACTTCCACTGGGGCTTTTGTCTTTTTTTTTTAAGTGTTGGGTTTTCTTTTTCTTTTTGAGTTAGATTGTTTTTTATTGAGGCACAATTTACATACCCTAAAACACATGCATTTTTGGTGTAGAGTCAGTAAGTTTTGAGCCCCATAACACCCTCATAATCTACAACCCAGTCAAGACATGGAACATTCCACCACCCAGTAGGTTCCTACACACCCCTTTGCCATTGGTGCAGGTGTCATGCGCTTCCCCCCACCCAGGGCCACTGCTGAGAGTGGGGGAGAAGAAATCCGCTGCCTTTGCTCTCCTCTAGCTTCTCCCTTGTTATACTCAGTAGTTCCCTGAGACAGAGCTTCTGGTTTTCACAGTCATGGGCAGGAGGAGCCGTGGGATGCACTCCTCCTCCTCATTGGGTCCCAGGTGATCAGCATGACGTGAGACGCACCTAGAATCACGTCTAGCCATGCAGACTTACAAAGTCTAGTAGAAGTCACGGGGGACTGGCTAAACAGAAGAAATATGGGCGGGGGAGGCAGGGGTCCAGAGCGGGTCCACTGTAGGGTCCCTGGAAGGATGAGCGCGGCGTGTCACTCGGGAGCTCTCCCGGGCTTGTGTGAGAAGAGCTGTTGGCACAGCGCTTCCATTTGGAAACCATCCACACAGACCCCGGTGCTGGATGCCCAGGAGCAGCCTGGCGTGGCAGCACCCACCACCTCAGGGCTCCTCGCTCCAGCAGTGGTCAGCCCGAGCCGGGTCTCAGGGTATTCCCCTCTGGCCTCTCTGCAGCAAGCTTCATCTCCCCCGAGAAGAGCCGCAAGATGTTGCCAACTCCTGTGGGAACCAATAGTGGCACCTCCTTGCTGGGCCCCAGCCTGCTGGACGGAAACTCCCGGGACTCGTTCGTGTCCAGGTCCCTGGCTGACGTCGCAGAGGTAAGCTCTTTTCCGCCTTTCTGGAGGTCACAAGATCCCTCCTGCAGACTGTGTTCTCAGGATTGCCCAGTGGCTATTGAGAACCACTCCCCAAAATTGAAAGGCCAGGAGAGAACACATACAACCCAGGTCTCAAATCCAGGCTTCTCTCGAGAGTGGGAGGGTCTGGTGACCCTGGGCCCGCTTTCATTTCCACCTGGTACTACTATTGACAGCTGACCTCTGAAGGTACCAAGAAGGGTGAAGCCATGTCACACATACAGAGCAAGGCTTGTGTCTCACTCCGTCATTTCACCTGCTTTGTGCCTCCGAGTGCTCACTGTGAAGTGCCGCGGCCATTCGTCGAAACTGTCAGTGCTGCAAGACAGTAGAGGACCTTACCCACCATTTCCCACTGTGCTCTTTGCCACAGGCCCAGTGGAGGCTGGGCAGAGGGGTCCTTGCACTTGCACAACTGCTCTCTGCCATCCACTTGGCTTCTCCAAAGTGGATGGTGATAACTCTCAGATGGCAGCAAATCCTTGACATGGAGGCCAGGTTCGTTCTGTGGCTCTCAGCTTTTGCTGGAATGTCATGTCCCTCCTTTCTCTGGGCAGTACTCTGCTTCTGTAGACACCTGCACATTCCTCAAATATCACTTGAGTGGCATTTGGGGCTAGCAAGGCTTTTAGAGATGTGGTGTTTGCTGAAGGAGTGAAAACAGACACACAGTTCACTGTGGCACAAGGTGCTGCCAGGGAGGCCTGGACAAGGGTGCAGCTACAGGGAGAGAATGGGGAGTCCCTCAAAGTCCAAGAGAGCAGTTCCCTACCTAGCACCAGTTCCCTAGGACTTCGAGGTTGTTCTAGTTTGCTAGCTGCCGGAATGCAATATACCAGAAACGGAATAGCTTTTAAAAGGGGTAATTTAATGAGTTGCTAGTTTACAGTTCTAAGGCTGAGAAAATGCCCCAATTAAAACAAATTTATAGAAATGTCCAATCTAAGGCATCCAGGGAAAGATACCTTGTTTCAAGAAGGCCGATGAAGTTCAGGGTTTCTCTCTCTCAAGTGAAAAGGCACATGGCGAGCACAGTCAGGGTTCCTCTCTCATATGGAAGGGCACATGGCAAATACAGCGTCATCTTCTAGCTTTCTCTCCTGGCTTCCGGTTTCATGAAGCTCCCCGGGAGGCGTCTTCCTTCTTCATCTCCAAAGGTTGCTGGCTGGTGGACTCTCTGCTTCATAGTGTTGCTCTCTCTGAATCTCCTTCTCCAAAATGTTTCCTCTTTTATAGGACTTCAGAAACTAATCAAGACCCACTCAAATGGGTGGAGACATGTCATCGCCTAATCTGGTTTAACAACCATTATTGACTAAATCACATCAACCAGGGAGATGATCTCATTATAGTTTCAAATATACAGTATTGAATAGAGATTATTCTACCTTTAAGAAATGGGATTTAGAGCAAAACATGGCTTTTCTTAGGAGGCATACTTCCTTTCAAACCAGCACAGAGGTGCTCGTGACTTGTACTCAAGAAGGACTTTATAGGCAAGTACTTGAGGGGAGCCCTGGATCAAACAAAGTTATACCTGGTGCTTTCCCATGGACTCTTCAGCTTTCCAGTGTACTGACGCAAATTGTCAGTCTTGGGATATATGAACAGTAAGGCTTTGGAGAACTCTGAGCCAAGCCATGACATAATCAGATGTGCTTTTTATTTACTGTGGAAAATTTCCGCCAAATGTAAATACAGACAGGATAACATAGTAACCTTCCTCCACCCGCACGGATAGCATTCTCAAGCCACAGACCCTTTATTCAGAGAACCCGGGATACACGTGAACATTCCCCAGGAAACAGGCGTTTGTCTTACCCATGTGTAGGCAGGTGCTCCTGGGCGCCCACTCCTGTGGAGATGGGCTGCATGGATACGTGGGGCAGCACACCGAGAGCTTGCTGCTCCAGGGGTGTCCAGGGACCAGCTGCAGCCCTGTGGACTTGGTAGTGCAGGGGCCCAGCCCCGCTCCAGACCTGCTGGGTCAGGAGCTGCATTGCCAACAGGATCCCGGTGGCTTGCTGCACGTGGAAGTGCAGCACTGGAGGACATGTGGTTGGGAGTCATGCAATTCTAGGTCCGTCGCGAAAACCTGCACAGTAGTAGCCAAGTGTCTGGCAAAATGGCTCACCAAGGGCTCTGTACACTGGCTTACGTTTCTCCTAACGTTGTTTTAGAGCATTTTTAGGTTGGCAGGAAATGGAACAGTAGGTTTCCAGATTTCTCCACAAAAACACGCACAATTTCCCCCATGAATAACATCCTGCATCAGTGTGGTACATTTGCTGTAATTACGTTTTTAAAACGGCCTTTATTCATAAACGGCCTTTGAAACGTAGATGCAAGATCAGACAGCTAGGCGTGGTCAGGGCAGTGGTGTGAGAGTGGCAGAGACCTCCATTAGGTGGGCCGTGGGGGCGGTGATGGACATCTGTTATGGGGTTGGGGGGGGGTTCTGTTTGCTCTCCTTTGTATCTGCTTGAAGTCTCCCATAGTAGAAAGTCTCGCATCATGCTGTGGCACTACACAGAATTTTCCAGAGGCTTCTCATTCATTCTGTCACACTGTTCATTAACGTACATGTACCCAGAACTTATTGTAGCGAGGCACTGCTGCAGGCTCCAAGTGAACAGAGCGTGGGCCATGCCCTCTTGAGGCCTCTGTTCTGGGAGGGGAGGCGGACAACAAGCAGTGAAGACAGAAATCCCCGTGATAAAGCCCTGGTGCCTAAGGCCCTGCCACACTGGCTGTAGCCCTGGGGTCCCTCTCGCCTTGTGCTTGTCCCTACTCACAGTGTTCTGTCCACTCTCATCCTGTGTTTCTCCAACCACCAGAGCCTGTTCTTGCCCCGAGGCCTATTGCACTCACTGTGTCCGCTGACTGGAACGTGCTTCCCCTGCATCTCTGCGCAGCTCACCGCCACCTGTCTGCTCAGATCCCAGCCCCCCTACACACTTCCCCTTCCTTCAGCCCCTCGCCACTCTCTGCATGCCACTGAGTGCCATTTGCCTCTGGTTATTGTCTTCCCTGCCCAGTATGTCTCACAGGAGAGACTGCTTCCAGCAGCTAGGATGCATCCTCTGCACACCTTGTCGAGAGAATGCGTGTTCAGACATGACAGAGGCCGTTCTGCAGGACTCCCTTGAGGGCTGAGTGGGTGCCTGCGGGCATGGTGGCAGTTGGTGGCCTCTGGCTCAGACGGCAGCGCATACCAGCTAATGGGTTTCACTGTGCCCTCTGTCCTGCAGGTGGTGGACTCGCAGTTGGCCTGCATGATGAACGAGAACAGCATCGACTATATTTCTCGGTTCAATGACCTGGCCCAAGAGCTGTCCATCGCCGAGCCTGGCCGCCGGGAGGTTCTGTTTGATAGTGGCGGAGGTGGCCCTCCAGTCAGTGACCTCTCCCAGTGACAGCACCTTGTGGTGCAGAGGAGGGTTCACAGGGCTGTTGGTCCTCCACTGTGGTAGGTGTTGCCCTCTTCCAGCCAGAGAAAACAGAAGTCAAGCTCAGGTCCCCCTGCCTCCCAGAAGACGGTCTGAAGAGAGGCACCTCTGCTTCCTGGAATGTGCAGCGTGTTCCAGCAGGCAGAGGACAGTGCTGGCCAGGGTGTCAGAGCAGTGCCCTACCCAAGCCCCTGCTGGCCTCAACCATGAGGATGCTGGGGCTTTGCTTCTGCCATGGTTGCCATGCTGGACATTTGGGCCTTTTCTTGGGAATGCCTTGGCATAGTCGTTGCATCTGGGGAGTTTTAACCTTCCCTGTCTCTCTGCAAGGAGGCTCCAGGCCATTGTGGCTTGCTTGCCACCAAATCCTCTGCCTGCTTCATTTCTTCCCTCTATGGAGTGATGCAGGCGGGTGGGTGGGGAGAGGGCAGCAAGGCCTGGTCTGGTCTGTAGCCCACGCAGAGGGTGCTCTAACCCTGGTGCTGACCGCCACAGAAACGCTGACCCTTGCCTAATGCATCCCTATCTAGAGGTTTTGTTTTTGTTCTGACTTAACAGGAAGAGGGGAAAAACTCATGTCTTATGCAGGTTGTGTGGATTTTTTTAAAAAATCCTGCTAAGCTGGTTGAAAACTGTTTCTCTTGTGTTTTAAGAATTAGGAGGCAGTGAGGAAGAATGTAGCCCCCTGTTGAGTTGGTTTCCTTCCTGAGTCCATCTGCAAAAGTTTCTTGTAGGTGATGTGAGATGTTATTTCACTTGATCAGAATGAGCCCTGCGAACTGGTTTGACTATAGACAAGACTTCCCTGATAAGGTCTCTGACTTGGGATGCATTACATCTGGCAGCTGATGTACAGCCACTTCTGTCGGAAGTCAGGACTTGCCCCCAGGCTCGCGCTGAAGCCCTCACAGTGCCTCTTGCTCTTTACCCTGCTCAGACGTCTGGATGGGGACAGAGCTCATCAAAACCATATCCTTCTGTTGGCCAGTTACTTTAATCCCAGGTGGTCCAGCGTCCAGTCTTTCCAGAATGGAGTGGACAAGGGCTCCTCTGCACACAAACCACCGTGCAGTTGTCTTCAGTGGGGCCAGCCGCCGTAGCTGGGGTGGGGGCAGAACATAGGGGTGCCACCATCTCCCCTGCTCCTTCACGAAGCTTCCCCCATCAGCCAGAAGTCCCACCAGCACCCCCCACCGTCTCTGCTGCCTACTCCTCCTCCTTCAAGGGCAGGCCTGGCCCTTGCAGCACATCTGCTCCTCCCTCTCACAGCCACAAAGGGAGCAGGTCTCTGGTGTGTTCAAGCAGGTGGCTGCTCTTGATCCTGCACCTCCACCTGGCTGGTGGAGCAGCCCCTCTAGCCAGTGGGAGGGTCAGCTCAGGCATGGCTTCCTCCCTTCAGAGCCAATTCCAGGCACAAATGTTACTGACAAGAGCCAGCATGTACAACTCTTCTGGCTTTTATAGTTTTGTGCAAAAACTGCCTGGAGGTATATAAGGGAGAGGAATATGGTACCACTTTGTTGAGTGATACAGGCAGCAGTGTTTGAACTGGAGTATCCCTAAACTAGCACATGCTCTGAGCCAAGACATCTACTTCCTGAGCTTTGCATCTTGTTAATCGGAACAAGGTCAATGGGTCTCGCACGCCCGGGGCATCTAGCTTTGCTAGGGCTATAGGAGGCCAGGCCATTAGGCCCAGCTCAACACTGAGGATTTCCTCACACACTCCCGGCCTTGGGCCAGAGGTGCCAAGTGGTGTGACAGTCTTGGTGATGGGTACACCCCATCTGGTGGGCAGGCTTCGCACATGTGATTCAGTACATCTCAGAGGAGGGTCCACTTTGCAGGCTCTTTGTTCAGCAGCACCTCCTGCTTGGGTATCTGCAGGTTCCATTTGGCCAGTGACATCCAGGGGAGCAGATGGATTAAGGAGGAGAGTATTTCTCTCACTTTATTCTCACCTGTAATAAAGCTGACACAATTCCAGGGAATTCTGTTGCTTTTCTAGCAACCAGGCAGGTATAGCATTTGCTTGCCATGATAAAGGGAAAATGATAACCTTTGTAGCGGAAGAAAAACGACTGTTTTCTCCAGCCCCAATGAATATATGTGTATAAAAGTAGACCACTGTTAAGGCTGGACTTTTCAGAAGACCCCAGCAGAGAAGTCTCCCACTTCCTGCTTTTTCATCTGCCTTTCCCATGGAAGACAGGACAGCCTCTGTGTGATCGATGGCTTCCTTTGTGCATTTGAGCATGTTAAAGACGAGATTGGTGTCATAGAAAAATCTCTCCCTAACCACTCTAAGGTCTGGGATCTTTTTCTTGACTCATCTTTTCTAAAGGTTGAGACCAAGCATCTCTTGCTAAGGGAGGTGGCAGTTTGGGCCCTGATTCCTTCTTGTGAATATCATGGTGGGTGTTCTCTCATCTCCGTATCTTCTAGGTGTCGAGTGTCTGCTCAGGGCATGGGGACATGGGGATGTATCACCAGTGTCCGTGCTTTCCCACATCTCCAGGTTCTTAGTTTCAGAACCTTGTTCTTAGAATTCTGTGCCATGGCCTCAGTGCTCCGTGAATGTCCTTTTCAGCTGAAATGGCTTTACCTAGATCACACCACTGAATCCATACTTGGTCCGCATAGAGAAGTACATTGTATGAGATGCTGGAAACAATCCAGGAGGAAAACAGTACTTACATGTTTAAAAAAAATTCAGATCTGTCAAATGCATTTGTGAGGAAATAAGGCACTTTTTTGTAAGAAAAAAAAAGGGGAAAGATTTTAAAAAATAGAAAGAAGGAAGGAAGGAAATCCACTGCAAACCTTTCCTGCCTGTCAGAGCTCTCCTGATCTCACCTTAAGTCAGTTTAGCCTTGGAAGCACTACAGCATCCTATACCCTATGTTCCAGAACAGGATGGCTGGCTCTGGGGCTTATGGTCTGGGCAGCAGGATTTATTGCTGTTTCTTTTAATAATAGTTAAGCCATATCATCTAAAGTTTTCGGCTTGTTTTGAGATGTGAATTTGTTTTATAGATTATAAATATACATATACAGTGTATGTATAAAGCAGAATGCCTGTCCTTCTGATTATTTTTTGTACCATACTGTAAATTATATTATTTATTCTTTACCAATTTTGGGAATAAAAGGTGTTTTCGTTATTTAATATAATAAACAAAAGCTGTTAAAATTCTTATGT
The DNA here is from genome assembly GCA_004026745.1 of Myrmecophaga tridactyla. Classification (NCBI taxonomy): domain Eukaryota; kingdom Metazoa; phylum Chordata; class Mammalia; order Pilosa; family Myrmecophagidae; genus Myrmecophaga; species Myrmecophaga tridactyla. The sequence goes on from PVIY010035066.1 coordinate 24,576, forward strand.
TTAAATTTCCAGTTCAACTTGTAAATCTGTTTTTATTGTGCATAATACATACTAATACTTGATCTAGTAATTGTTGTTTCTGCCCTTTTTTAATAAAGTGTGTTCCTAGAAAGTGGGGTGCATGGCCGCCATTTGGCGGCACCTGTGAGATCAGTAGATGGGCCACCCACACAGCCCCTGAATTGAGCCTCAACTGCTGAGTGTTTGACTCAGAAATAGGGCGATTCAGCATTCTCAGCCCGGGGGCTCATCCTGCTTCCAGGTCTTTTGCTTCCTACTAATAAATCTTCCTGAGCCTGTCCCACCGCACAGTGCAGGCGGGCAGGATAGAGAAACTGCCGGGGGTCGGGGTGGGTGAGGCAGAGGGGGGCTTCCCCGAACAGATACATTCAAACCCCAGCGTTTTCCGTGGCCAAGAATTGCACGTGCCATTGAGGTCTGCTAGAAGGGAACGTCTGCTGACCCACGGAAAGTCCACGTCCCTTAGGAACAGGACAGGAGTCGCGGGGCGGCCTGACCCGCTGCCAGGCCCTCGGGCCACCTTCCCAGGCGGCCCTCCCACTCGCATCTGGCCTCCTTTCCGCCCCTCCTCCCCAGCCCCGGCCAGCCTGGGTGGAGGGCGGGGCTCTAGGCGCAGCGCCCCGACGGCCTGAGCGGCGTCTCCTCCACCCAGTCGGCTGCGAGGGGCGGAGGCGGGCCCCAGGGTTGCGGTAGGCTGCGGAGGCCTGACTGACGACGCCCCCGGCCAATGGACGCGGGCGGGCGGGCCTCGAGGCCGAGCGCGGGGCCCGGCGGGAACAGCAGCGCGGCGGGCTGAGGGAGGCGCGGGTGCGGCGACATGTTCCAGGCCCCGGAGGGCGAGCGCGGTCGGACCGGCTCCAGGTGCGGCGGGCGGGCGAGGGTGCGGACGCGAGGAAGAGCTGGGTGCGCGCGGAGCGGGCCGAGGGCCGCGGGAGGGTGGGACGCGGGGCCCTCCAGCGTGGGCGGCCCGCCTCTGCGAACCGGGACCACTCGGACGGACCCTCGGGCCCTTCCCGGAGGCCGCGGCGCTGTTGCCCGGGTCCCCTGTCCTCACTTACGGTCCGGAGCTGGCTCGTGGGCGTGGTGCGCCGCTTGGTCTTTTGGCAAACAGAGTTTGAACTTTAGTGCCATTTTCTTCTATTTTTGTCTGAAAGTAACCTCTGCAGAGTTTGCGGTGGCACCGGAGGGTACCTCAGTGAGAAAGTCTCCCTCTCCGCATGTACACGTTTTTGCCCTTTTATCGCCCACATACTACGTTAATTTTCTCGTGAACCGAAAGGGTCGTTGGCCGCACAGACCACCCCAACTTGTCCTGCGGGGAAAGGGCCGGGAAGAGTGGTAGTGCCAGGAGGCCCGGGAACAATGCTAGCGTTTGTGGGTGGGCAGGCCGGAGGACATCTGAGTTCCAGTGTCTGTGTGTCCCTGAGCTTTGTGTGTGTTTGTACTTGCCTCCAACACGTCCAAGTCCACTCGCGGTGGAGAGGACCCGCGTGTTCCGGGAAGCGGAGGGCAGCCGGAGACGTGGGTGGGGCCTCGCGCTGCTGGCCACCAGCAAACAGACCGGATTCAGGTGATAAGAGCTGAGATTGGAGCGACGGTTTCCTGCCCACCCCGGAACACAAAGCACTTTATTTGTTTGTTTCTTTAACTTTTAAAGCACTTTTTCCAACTCACAAGTTAGGATTGGCAGAGCTGGCAAGAGATGCTTTTCTTGCCTTGCAAAGTTTTGGGTCTTCAGATGCATAAGCTGTTTCTCGTTGTGAGCCTCCACCAGGAAAGAAGGGAACATGTAGAGGTTAAGATAAGTGTTGAGTGCAAGAATCGCTTCCGCGTGCCCTTCACGTGTGCTGGGAAGTATCCCTGGCCAAATAACTTGGTCATTAACCTATCCAGCAATGACTGCTAACCCACCACGGCCCGACCTTCGCTGGTGTGGGGCCAGAAATGTCCCCCAGAGCGAGTGCACGTGCTGGGGTGTCTCCAGGAAGAAGCCAGTGCTGCTCCAGCAGCCACACGCTTCTGGACACTTCTT
>PVIY010035067.1:0-12183 GCA_004026745.1 Myrmecophaga tridactyla
GGAACTCCTAAAAATTAAATACTTTTGTGCATCAAAGAACTTTGTCAAGAAAGTAAAAAGACAGCCTACACAATGGGAGACAATATTTGGAAATGAGATATCAGATAAAGGTGTAGTATCCAGAATATATAAAGAGATTGTTCAACTCAACAACAAAAAGACAGACAACCCAATTACAAAATGGGCAAAAGACTTGAACAGACACTTCTCAGAAGAGAAAATACAAATGGCCAAAAGGCACATGAAAAGATGCTCAACTTCCCTGGCTATAAGGGAAATGCAAATAAAACCACAATGAGATATCACCTCACACCCACAAGAATAGCCATTATCAATAAAACAGAAAACGACAATTGCTGGAGAGGAAGTACAGAAAGAGGCACACTTATCCACTGTTGGTGGGAATGTCAAATGGTACAACCATTGTGGAAGGCGGTTTGCCAGGTCCTCAGGAAGCTAAGTATAGAATTGCCATATGACTTGGCAATACCATTGCTAGGTATCTACTCAGAGGACAGGAGGGCAAGGACACAAACGGACATTTGCACAACAATGTTTATAGCAGCATTATTTACAATTGCAAAGAGATGGAAACAGCCAAAATGTCCATCAACAGATGAGTGGCTAAGCAAGCTGTGGTATATACATACAATGGAATATTATGCAGCTGTAAGACAGAATAAAGTCATGAAGTATGTAACAACATGAATGAACCTTAAGGACATTATGCTGAGTGAGATTAGCCAGAAACAAAAGGACAAATACTGTATAGTCTCACTGATATGAACTGACATTAGTGAATGAACTTGGAGAATTTCAGTTGGTAACAGAGACCATCAGGAGATAGAAATAGGGTAAGATATTGGGTAATTGGAGCTAAAGGGATGCAGAATTGTGCAGCAGGACTGATTGTAAAAATTCAGAAATGGATAGCACAATACTACCTAACTGTAATACAATAATGTTAGAACACTGAATGAAGCTGAATGTGAGAATGATAGAGGAAGGAGGGCTGGGGGCACAAATGGAATCAGAAAGAAAGATAGATGATAAAGACCAAGATGGTATAATCTAGGAATGCCTAGAGTGTATAATGATAGTGACTAAACATACAAATTTAAAAATGTTTTTGCATGAGGAAGAACAAAGGAATGTCAATATTGCAGGATGTTGAAAATAGATGGTAATTCATATTTTAAAATTTTAACTTATGTGTGAGACTAAAGCAAAAAAATATTTATTTTGTACAAAATTTATATTTTGACTAGTGCAGTTTCTAATATAACTTATGTGGACAGCTTATTGAACACCATAAGTACATGGAAACTTGAGTAGGGCATAAGATATTGTAGGTTTGTCCAGAGTGATGCCTCGATAAATCCCAGAAGGATTTGAACAGTGAATAAAAAAGTATTTGCAAAATCCCCCGGGGGGAATGGTGAGAAAGGGGGAAAATTCAACTTTCCCAAGTGGAGAATTCTTGATATTCTCACAAGCAATGGGGACAACCAAAGTAATAGGCTGAACCCCTAATCTTGGGGGTTGTTCATATGAAACTTAACCTCACAAAGGATAGGTTAAGTATACTTAAAATTAGGCCTAAGAGGGCAGCTGCCGTGGCTCAGCAGGCAGAGCTCTGACCTGCCATGCTGGAGGTCTGGAGTTCGATCCCTGGTGCCTCCTGCCCATATGCAAATTTAAAAAAAAAAAAATTAGGCCTAAGAGTCATCCCCCAAGAGAACCTCTTTTGTTGCTCAGATGTGGCCTCTCTCTCCCAGCCAGCAAAAAGCAAACTCACCACACTCCCCCTCTCTACGTGGAACATGACTCCTAGGGGTGGGGACCTTCCTGGCAAAGTGGAACAGAAATCCTAGAATGAGCTGGGACTCAGTTTCAAAGGATTGAGAAAACCTTCTCGGCCAAAAGGGGGAAGAGCAAAATGACACAAAATAAAGTGTCAATGGCTGAGAGATTCCAAACAGAATCGACAGGTTATCCTGGAGGTTATTCTTAAGCATTAAATAGATATCACCTTGTTAGTTAAGATGTAATGGAGAGGCTGGAGGGAACTGCCTGAAAATGTAGAGCTGTGTTCCAGTAGCCACGTTTCTTAAAGATGATCGTAAAATGGAATAGCTTTCGCAATGTGATTGTGTGATTGTGAAAACCTTGTGTCTGATGCTCCTTTTATCTACCTTATCAACAGATGAGTAAAATATACAGAATAAAAATAAATAATAGGGGGAACAAATGTTAAAATAAATTTAGTAGATTGAAATGCTAGTGATCAATGAAAGGGAGGGGTAAGGGGTATGGTATGTATGAATTTTCTTCTATTTTCTTTTTATTTCTTTTTCTGAATCGATGCAAATATCCTAAGAAATGATCATGAAGATGAATAAACAACTATGTGATGATACCATGAGTTACTGATTATATAAGAATGGAATGATCATATGTTAAGAATGTGTTTGTTCTTATATTTAAAAAAATTTTTTTAATTAATTTTAAAAAAAAAAGGTCCTGTTTACAGTGGGTCCACACCCACAGGAATGGATTAAAATTCAAAATGTTTTTTTTCCTGGGGTACATAACTTAATCTGCCATTCCTGCCTCCACACTCAGGGTCCAGTCTCCCTGGAGAAGATTCTAGAATCCTGAATTCTAATCAAATCAGGAACTCTGATAACACTGGAAACTTCACTTTGTATGGACTAAACCTTAATGATATTTTTTTATAGCATCTGTGCTGGTTTGGGGCTGTTATGTACCTCAGAAAATCCATTTACTTTATCCTAATCCAATCTTGTGGTGGCAGACCTATTGTTTGGATGGGATTATATGTAGCTATTAAAGAGAACAGATCTAGAAATATTGAGGAGAAATAGTTCTATAGTATATCAAATAAAAATAAGAACAATAAACATAATAAGAGCCCTTTTATTTTTAAAAATAAAAGAACATTTAATATAAAGAGGTATAAGAAACTTTCACACAATGGGGGGAAGTTGTACAAGAGGCCCTAAAGGACAGGGGAGTTTTCACTGAGCATCACAAAAACATTCTGAGTAAATGCTACTAAGCTGATGAGCCAACCAACCTGACAACGTCAAATGGTCTTTAGAGTCACTAAGGGTTGTTATCATGAACAGGTGTTAAATTTCATCAAAAGCTTTTTCAGCATATTGAGATGATCATAAGACTTTTCTCCATTAATCTGTTCATTTGATGATTTATATTAATTGATTTGCTAATGTTCATTGAAACCTAACTTCACCATGATTCACATATTTTATTTATGCATAATTTGACTTGCTAATGTTCTCTTTAGGAGTTTTTAACTGGGTTTATACATGATTTCCTTTCCCATTCCATCCTTGTCAGGTTATAGAATCAGTCATCCAAATCTCATAAAATAAATTGAGGATTGTTCCATCTTTTTCTACATTCTGTAATAATTTGCATAAAATTGGAATTGTTTCTTGAGTTCTTGAATGCCTATTAGAACTTGCCAGTAAAGGCTATCTGGGTCTGGAATATTCTTTGTGGGGTGACTTTTAATTAATGGTTCAATTTCCTCAGATTATAAAGCCACTGAGTATTCTTCTTCTTGAGTCAATTTACTAAGCTATATTTTCTAGGAATTTTTCCACATCATCTAAATTAAAATTGTATACATTTAAAGTAGTTTGTAGGCTCTTATGATAATTTAGTGTCTACATTTAGAATATTTTTCATTTCTAAAATTATTTGTGTTTCTCTTCATTTTTCCTAGATCATTCTTACTAGAGGCTTGAAAAATTATTTTAGTCTTTTCAAAGAACCAAATTTGACCTTGCTGACCCTGTCTGTTAAAATATTTTTTAACTTGATGCTCCTTTTATCTACCTTGTCAACAGACGAGTAGAACATATGGAATAAAAATAAAAAATTAAAAATTAAATAAAATAAATAAATAATTGGGGGAAAAATATTTTTTATTTTGTAAATGCCTTTTCTTATCCTTAGTTTCATCATCCTGATTCTCTCTTTGAGTTTATTCTACTTTTCTTCTAATAATTTAAGTTAGGTGAACAGTTCATTAATTTCAACCCTTCTTTTTAAATACCAACATCTGTCACTATCAATTTCCTTCTTAGAAGAGTTTTACCTTCAACCCAAAGTTTTGATATTTTACTAATGCCTCAGGTATCACCTACTCCACAGGGCAGCTTTCTGGGTAAGGTTGACTCATCATGAGTTTTGGTCATTGGCCTCTTGAGTGTTATGGCAAACCCTGCTGCTTCCTTCCTCCCTTTCTTGCAAATAAACCCCCAGTTTTGTTCAAGGATGGAGTCTCACTGACCCAGCCCCAGTCCTAAGCAGTGAATGCTGATTAGTAAGCTATATTGCAAATTGAATTTCCTTGCCAGGGGTTAGTAGACATCTGAGCATCCAACTCAATCCTAGCCAGTGGGATTGTTCTCCTTCCCAATAAAAAGATGCAAAGGAGAAAACACTGCTCTCTTTTACTGAATGTTGTTACATCTACATGGAGCAGGACCTTCCACAGCTATCTTGCAACTACCAATGAGCTGAGAATGGCAGAGCTGAAAGGCAGAAAGCCATAGAGGCTTTCCATGTCGATGAACTGCTTAGCCAAGCCATCACTGTGTCTGCCTCTGTATTTCTTGCCCCATAATATAAGAAGATCCTTATGGTTTGTTTTAGTTTCCTAGGCTGCTTAAAGCAAATACTATGAAATGGTATGGCTTGAACAATGGGAATTTATTTGCTTACAGTCAGAGTCCAGGAAAATGTCCAACTCAAGGTATAATCAAGGTGATGCCTTCTTCCTGAAGACCAGCTGCAGGTAATCCTTGGCACTGCTACCACAGGGCAAGGCACATGACATGGCAAGGCTTCTGCTGGTCTCTCCCTTCTCTTCCAGGTTTTGTTACTTTCAGCTTCTTGCCTCTATGGCTTTCTCTCTCTGTATTCATTCTGTTTATAACAGACTCCAGCAATAGGATTAAGTCCCATCCTGAATGAGGTGAGACACCCCTTAATTGAGATGGCCTCTTCAAAAGATCTACTTACAATGGGTTTAAACCCATAGGAATTGATTGTATTTAAGAACAGGTTTTTCTGGGGTAGCTACAGCTTCAAACCACGACAGGTTTAAGCACATTTTAGCTAGTTTTGTTATCTGAAGCCAAAAGTGTCCTGCAGGTGCCATGTGGTGCCTCCTATCTGTGGGATGTCATTTGATGGCAGAGAGTTTTTCACTGGTATATTAATGTGATATTCAAATGCTTGCAATGAATTATGCAACTGGAAAAGATACTCACATATTATTGCAGCATTGTTTATGCCATCTTAGAGAAATGCACATTATTCCATGCTGTGCTTTTGATATTAACAACTCAAGAACAATGTGTAAGTTCACATTTAAATGATAAATAGTCAGAATAAGCTTATATGAGGAAAAGAAAAACAAATGATGTGAAATTGGAGCTTGTGGAGGTCCAGAGCAGTCTCCTGGAAAGCCACACTGCAAGCAGGCCATCTCAACAAGGTCTAGGGAGATGGGAGCTGGCCCTATGCACACACATCTCTGCCTACCAAGTAAATACAGGCTCATTGGAACAGTCTTAGCTAAGCATGCATTTCTCTGGGAGGTAACACTACCTTTTTAGGGTCCTTTCTCACAGAATCTTTAAACTGCAGCTTTAATTTATATTATTCTGGATCTTTGGGTTGGAAATGAAAAAAATCACCTCAAACTGGTATTCTGGATCTTTAGGTTGGAAATGAAAAAAAATCACCTCAAACTGGTTTTAAAAGGTAGAAAATGAGGACACACATTTACTGATTCATGTGAGCAAACCAAGGAAAGGAAATGTCTGAATGGAAGGGTGTAAACTCACCAGGACTTTCTCTCCTCCTCTCTATGCTTTTCTCTGCCATTCAGCTCCATTCTCTTGGGCAAGCTTCACACCTAGAACCATGGCCACCAGCAACCCTGGGCCTGCCAAACGCTCGAGCAGAACTATGAGAGAGACCCCCATCAGCTCCAGTTAGAAACTCCTATTAGGAGACCCTGTGATTGGTCCAGTTTGGGTCATATGATTATCCTTGGACCAACTACTCTGGGAAAGAGGGATAGGACACCAGGAGGCCCAGGAGCCCACTGGAGTGGCCAGGGAGGTGGGATGCTATTAATGCCAGTCGCCAACATATCTTGAGGTGGAGGAAAGAGATGCACCCTAAAGAAGGGGAAAGGATTCTATTAATCAGGGTCCTCCAGAGAAACAGAAGCAACAGGATATATATATGTATATCAAGAGACTTATTTTAAGGAATTGTCTCAGGCAGTTATGAAAGCTGGCAGGTCCACATTCCAAAGGGCAGGCCAGCAGGTTGGAAATTCCAATAAAGGTGAAGTTGTAGTCTTGAAAGCAAATTCTTTAGGGAAAGCTGGCAGGCTAGAAATTCTAGTAAGAATTGATGTTGAAGTCTTGAAGCAGAAATTCTTCTAATCCTTGGAACCTTCAGTCCTTACTCTTAAGACTGAATGATTAGATGAAGCCCACCCACATTATGGAAGGTAATCACCTTTAGTTAAAGTCAACTGATTGTAGATGCTGATCCCATCTACAAAATCCCTTCACAGCAACCACTAGGCCAGTATTTGACCAACCAACTGTACACTATAACCTGGCCAAGTTGACACATAAAATTAACTATCACAGGCTCCATTAGTAGAGAAAGAGGGCAAAGCGTGCTGGGCAAGCAAATACCACAATCACCGTGTAACACACACTGTTCTCATCTCTGGTTTCATTTCTTACTGGTGGAGAGAAAGGAGTGTGGTTTTGCACGGCAGAAAATGCGAATTCCTTCCTCCAAAGACTATACAGATTCCTTTATCCAAAGTCAGGAATTTATAAGGAGACAATTTGAACAGTTTTCTTCTTTCAATAAGGATTGAAGTTGCTTGATTTGCTTTGGCATTGAGGAAACTCAAGGATTTATTCAGTTGTGCAATTCTACTGTTAGAAATGTTTTATTAATTACACCAAGGTATATAAAAAATTAAAAGTAAAGCTCTTGTGAAGCACATATTCTATTTCAGTTACCTATCAGCTTTAACCTTTTATCTCAGCAATAAAATTCAAATTACACATCAAATATCATAAAAATCTACTCCAATGAATTGAAATTAGTTGGCATTTTAATGTGCTTTTAAATTTCTTTTTAATTGATGACATGCTGATAGTAAATGGCCAGTTCAAAGATGGAACAGAGTCACTTAGAAAGAGTAATCTTCAAGCAGACATGTTATCAGATGGCCTTGTACTTAAAGATTCTATTTCTAGGCAAGCCTTACTGCAGTTAGAATTCTAATGAACCACACAGACAGAATCCTTTAACAGCTCTGTGCAGCAATGAATCTTCCCCACAACCGCATTCACTTTGAAAGTGCAGACCTTGCAAGCACAAGTTAAAGGTAAGGAAATTAGACACATGAATATGTATTCAAATTGGTCAATTAACAAATAATATACTGAGACCTTACTCATTATATCTAACAATACCATAAGCCAGGTGTTGCTTTACATACTCTACATATCTTAAACCAGTCCTGACAACAGCCCGATGGGGTAGGTAGTATTATTATACCCCATTTTACAGACAAGTCAATTGAGAAAGAGAGAAGTTACAGGACTTGCCCAGACGACCCTGCTAAGAGAGTGGCGAAGTACCGGTTGTCCAACCTAGAAAGTCCAGCTCTAGAATCCATGACCTTAGCTGCTTGGGACATGAAGACCTGACTCCTTGCCTTCAGGTGCCTCACAATAGGCTTGTATGATAAAACCTGTCCACATGAAATGACAGTCAGCAGTGCCTGGTGGCATACAGTGAAATGATCACCGCAAGCAAATCAGTACAGAAATCATTCTATTGATCAATGGGGTGCTTGGTGACAGGAGTGGTCAGGAAGGGTCCAGAAGGACAGACAACAGGATCTGGTGGCTCACAACCCAGACTCATGTAGTCTTTTCTTTGCCATGGAACAGTCATCTGTTTTCTTTCCTGTCATTTGGCCACAACCCACAAGTCACCAGGAAACACATCACAAAGCCATTCAGGTGAATCCAGGTGAATCGGTGCAAACCTTTGTAAAGGGGGGACCAACTCATCCTGGTTTGTCTGGACTTTCCAGGTTTTAGCCCTAAAGTCCCACATCCTGGGGACCCAAGGAAACCAAGATAGTGGGTCGCCCTCCCTGTACAATTATAAAACAGAAAGAAAGCTTTCTGAAAAGAAATGGTTTAAAACAAAGCCTATGCCATGCACGTTTTACCGCAGATAAGGTGGTGCGTAAAAGACAAAAACCACTGAACCTGAGTGTCTGTGGACACTGCAACAGAGAAGCTGTGGGAACCTTAGGAGAGTCACCTAATTGCTCTGGCCCTCGTTTCTCTACTTGTAAAATTAAAGGTTTGAAGTTAGGTGATTTTCAAGGTCAATTTCAATGATAATAGCCAACATCATTCTTGTGTTAATATCAGTGTTGGGGAGAGGCCCCTGACCATAAACACACACATAGACATACCTACACAAAGTTTTCTTAGTTAGGGGGAAATTTCAGACCACACATTATCATTGAAAAACAAATTAACTTGAAGTATATTTTAAGATAAATTTCATATTGGGGGATTTTTTTACCATAATCCTTTTTTATTTTTAAATGTTTTCCAAACATTTTCTACATGTTTACTGTAGCCAGTCTTAATAAATTTCATAAAACAATGGGGGAAATGGCTTCAGGATAAATAATTCATAAAATCCTGAGGTAATTTTCATGAACAGTAGCCCTTCTCCCCAAGACATGTACCCTGAATAGGCTAAATGAATTCAGTCAAGAGAGCAGCAACAAGCCAGGAGCTCTGTGGCACCAAATAACAAGGCCCCCTGTTGATTGTACTACCACAATGTCATTTGAATACAAGGATGGAATTTGTGCAGTGGGTTGGTTGGTGAAGGAACACAGTCAACAAAACTCTATTGCACACGTATGCCAAAGGGTAGTATGGCTTGGCAAATCTAACTGAAGTACAAGCAACTCAACTTTAATAAGCATAACAAATGGTTGTGGATGCCCCATTTTCTGTGCAGTTGTTAGGGAAGGGGACAGTTTTGGCTCAGATAACCTGCCAAATAGTGTATAAATGTGGCCTGCCTACCTTTCCACTGTGCCCTACTGTGACTAGACTCTTGCCCTCCTTTCCAAAGAAACACAGCATCAACTCTGTTAACCACATCTTTGTTTCCTGAAACAGACCATATTCTCTGGGGAATAGATGAAGACAATGAGCACTGATGCCCTCCTGACCTGACTCAACTTTGTGCTCAGCTCCTGGGTTCAACACACTTATACAGAAGGCAGGTGGCAAACAAAAGCCCAATTATACTGCCCTACACACGAGACTGAGATGCATTGCAGGGAAGGGATTCATACCCAAGGTCACACTGTCAATCAAACACAGTAGAATTGAATCCTACACATCTCACAAACACAGAAAGAAATATTTTCACTTTTCCTATAAGGAAGAGGGGTAGTTCATCTTCTTTCACTAGATAAAAACTCTTTTTGCAGAGATTGAGATTTAACCCCTAACGTGCCACTTCCCGCCATTTTGCATCTTCAACTTCAGTATAAGTATCCAACTTCAGGGTTTGTTTTATTTTGGGTACCCCTAAATTCTACATACAGAGGTACCTCCAGGTTTGGATGTCACAAGTCATCCTAGAAGCAACCTTCTAGAGAACCTAATCAAAGGCTCAATCCCAGGATAGAAAAATCCGTTCAATGCAAATGGAGTTACAGTATGATTCAGGATGGCTCAAAATATGTGCCTTGTCACTGGCCATTCTCTCATTAGAGCTTTATTCCTGAGATACCTGGGGCTTTTTATTCTCCTGTTATACTATTCTCCCAAACTTCAGACATTTAAGTTTCTCTTACATCATTTTTGCATTAACTGGTATTCCAGTCCCTTTATCTATCTAACAAATTACCCCCAAAGTTTAGTGGCTGAAAACAACAACAGTTATTCATTTTGCTCGCTTATATGCAATTAGGGCAGGGCTCGGCAGAGACAGCTCATTTCTGCTCCATGTGGCACCACTGAAGCTTCTTAACTTGGCACACTGGAAGGTCCATTTTCAAGATGGTTCACTCACATGGCCAACAAGCTATTGCTGAATGTTGGCTATGAGGTCAGTCAGGGATGTGGGCCAGGGGCCCTAGCCTACAGGTTGTACAGCATCACTTCCACCAAACTGTTGGTTAGGTAGACACCAAGATGCCCACCAAAGTTTCCAAGGGAAGAGGCCACAGACTTCAGATTTTGATCAGGGAGTGACAAGCTTCTATAAGAGCATATGGGACAGGATATATTCTTGAGACCATCATTAGAAAATACTCCTCCCACATGAAAAGTAGACACCACCACTACCCCCCACATACACATGCACACCAAATATCATAACATTAAGGTATCAGGTTCAGGCTGAAGGTCCAGGATTTCAACATTGAATGCAGGTCCAGGTGATGATAAGGCTTCTTGGGTACTGGTCCTATGTACAGTACATAGAGTGAAGTTCTCAATCTGAGGATCTATGAGCTAAAAAGGTAAGTTAACTTCTCCCAACTTTCCAAAACATGATGGTGGGATAGCTATAAGATAACCGATGCTCACACCTCATCAAAAGAGGGTAAAGGGAAGATACACAGTTATTCCTGGTCCGTAGCAATTTAGAAGTCCAGTTGTGTACATGTTGTCAGTTGCCTGATTAGGCTTAGTCCTACCCTCTGAGAATTGTTCTTTGTGGTTCTTGGTTCTGCCCCCTTATCATTCTCCTTTCACCATGTCTACTCACATGGTTGATGAGTTGTTGCTGGTTATCAACCAGGAGCTCATTTATCCTTCTGGGCCAGAGTCCTTGTCTCTTTTCATACAGGCCTCTGCTCAGGGTACTCAGTCTTCCTCATAGCCAGGTAGATGGGTTCAAAGTGGGAGGAGGCCAAGAGAACAAGATGGAAGCCATGACATTTTCACAACTTATTCTCTTTTTCAAATATTTTATTGACACATCTTTGCACACATACAGTCCATACATGTTGCACAATCAATGACTCACAATATCATCACAAAGTTTTGCATTCATCACTGTTCTAGTTTGCTAGCTGCCAGAATGCAATATACCAGAAACAGAATGGCTTTTAAAAAGGGGAATTTAATAAATTGCTAGTTTACAGTTCTAAGGTCGAGAAAATGTCCCAATTAAAACAAGTCTATACAAATGTCCAATCAAAGGCATCCAGGGAAAGATACCTTGGTTCCAGAAGGCCGATGAAATTCAGGGTTTCTCTCTCAAGTGGAAGGGCACATGGGGAACACAGTCAATGTTCCTCTCTCATCTGGAAGGGCACATGGCAAACACAGCATCATCTGCTAGCTTTTTCTCCTGGCTTCCTGTTTCGTGAAGCTCCCCAGGAGGTGTTTTCCTTCTTCATCTCCAAAGTGTTGGCTGATGGACACTCTGCTTCGTGGTGCTGCAGCATTCTCTCTTCTCTCTGAGTCTCTCATTCTCCAAAATGTTTCCTCTTTTATAGGACTCCAGTAAACCTATCAAGACCCACCCAAATGGGTGGAGACATGTCGTCACCTAATACAGCTTAACACTGTATTAACTACAGTGTATTTAACCACTCTTGATTAGATCACATCTTCAGGGACATGATCTGATTACAGTTTCAAACATAAAATATTGAATAGGGATTATTCTGCCTTAACGAAATGAGATTTAGATTAAAACATGGCTTTTCTAGGGGACATACATCCTTCCAAACCAGCAGAAGCGCCATAATCATTTTTAGGATATTTCCATCACTCCAGAAAAAGAAATAAAAAGAAAAAGGAAAAACACATGTATCCCATACCCCTTACCCTTCCCTCTCATTAAACACTAGTATTTCAATCTACCAAAATTTTTACCCTTTATCCCCTCCTATTATTTATTCATTTTTTATCTTTTTTTTTTTACTCATCTGTCCATACCCTGGATAAAAGGAGCATCAGACACAAGGTTTTCACAATCACATGGTCACATTTTACAAGCTATATAGTT
>PVIY010035067.1:12283-26751 GCA_004026745.1 Myrmecophaga tridactyla
TCAATAAAAATATTTTAAAAAAAAAAAAAAAATCAAGGCTACAGGAACAAAGTCCAACAGTTTCAGGCACTTCCCTCCAGCCACTCCAATATACCATAAACTAAAAAGGGTTATCTATATAATTTATAAGATTAGCCTCCAGGATAACCTCTTGACTCTGTTTGAAATCTCTGAGCCACTGAAACTTTATTTTTTCTCATTTCTCTCTTCCCCCTTTTGGTCAAGAAGACTTTCTCAATCCCATGATGCTAGGCCACAGCTCATCCTGGGAGTCTTGTCCCACATTACCAAGGAGATTCACAACCCAGGAGTCATGTCCCATGGAGGAAGGGGTGTTAGTGAGTTCACCTGCTGAGTTGTCATAGAGAAAGAAGCCACCTCTAAGCAACAAAAGAGTTTCTCTCAAGGTTACTCTTAGGCATAATTATAAGTAGGCTTAGCTTCTCCTTGCAGGAATAAGTTTCATAGGGATGTATCCCAAGGTCGAGGGCTCAGCCTAATGAATTTTTTGTCCCCATGGCTTGTCAGAACATCAGGAATTCCCCAGATAGGGAAGTTGAATATTTCCTCTTTTCTCCCCAGTCTCCCAAGGGAACTTTGCAAAAACTTTTTATTCCCTGCCCAAATTATTCTGGGATATATGGGGGCATCACAATAACCTGTACAAACCAACAAGATCTCATGCCTTATTCAAGATTCCATGTAATTATGGTGTTCTAATGAACTGACTATACAAGTTAAATTAGATTATGTATTACCCAAAATATTAATTTTGGACCAAGTAAACCCCATCCTTTGGTCTCACACAGAAGTCGAAGTTTTAAAATATGGACTGTATCATCCTTTACCCTATATTCTGATTTACCTGAGTCCTTTCCAAATCAGCTTCATTCATATCTCTAGTCAATGTCTATTCACTTTTACAACTCTTTTAATGGTTGCTATATGGAGTAATGCTGACTTTCATAACTTCAGTCCTTTAACTCAGAGTCTCAAGTGTTATATACATACCTGAAGTTTCAGGGAACAACCTGGGTATACACTAAAGCTCACTATCTCAGAATTTAGAAATAACAGTTACACTTCCTGAATATATGTTACTGCTGTAAGAACTTATAATCTATGAACCTTTACAATAGGCCCCAACCTGATAATCCATGCTCTCAACTTCTATTCTCTGAGTTTGTATATTATACTGACTCCATATGAGTGAGACATGATAATACTTGTCTCTTTGTTTCTGACATTTCATTCAACACCTTGTCCTTAAGGTTCACCACCTAGTTGCATGCCTCACAACATCATTCTTTGCAGCCGCTCAGAGCCCATTGTTTGTATACATCACAATCCCCCGTTCCATTTCTCAGTCATTGTACCCCTAGGCCACTTCATCCACTGTGGATCCTGAACACTACTTCCAGAAACACCAGTGTGCAAATGTCCATTTGTGGCCCCACACTCAGTTCCCCCAGGTGTATACTGAGCAATGGGGTTGCAGGATCAAATGGCAACCCCACCCCTCGCCTCCTGTGGAAGCACCACACTGCCCTCCAAGGGGCTGCACTACTCATTTTCCTACCAGCAGTGAATAGGTACATCTTTTCTCCACATTTTCTCTGGCATTTGTTTCTCACTGTTCATTTTTAAACAGTTGTATTCGTACATCATACAGTCCAACCTAAGTAGATAGATGCACCTTCACCACCATAATCTACATGAAGACATTTCCTTTTCTTCCACAAAGAATCCATACTCCTTCCCCATGCCCTGCCCCCCACCTCTTGATATTTAGTTTCAGCTTAATGCCTTTGTTGCATTCAGCGGAAGCATATTACAATGTTACTGTTGACCATAGACTGTATTTGCATGGAATGTATTTTTTCCTGTATACCATCCCATTTTCAACACCTTCCAATGTTGACATGCATTTGGTCTCTCTCATGCAAAAATATTTTTATATTTGTTCATTTAATAGCCATTATTGTCCACTTTAAATAGTCTTAAATTGTACCATCTCAGTCTTTATCCTCTATCTTTTCTTCTGGTGTGTATTAGTTAGGGTTCTCTAGAGAAACAGAATCAACAAGAAATATCCATAAATATAAATTTATAAAAGTGTCTCATAAACCATGGAAGCATAGAATCCAAAATTCATACAGCAGGCTGTGAAGCTAATAACTCCAATGGAGGGCCTGTACAAACTCCACAAGAGAGGCTCACTGCCTGAAGCTGGAAGGGAGACTGTCTCTTCTGAATCTTCCTTAAAAGCCTTCCATTGATTAGATTAAGCATTACTCATTGCATAAGACACTCCCCTTGGCTGATTACAAATGAAATCAGCTGTGGATGTAGCCAACGTGGTCATGATTTAATTCTATGAAATGTCCTCATAGCAACAGACAGGCCAGCACTTGCCCAACCAGACAAACAGGTAACACAACCTGGCCAAGTTGACACATGAACCTGACCATGACAGTCCACCCCTTGTCAACTTGACAGCTATATACATCACCTTAAGCCATATTGAATTTCTAAATAGAAGACACATTTTTTCCTCACCTAACAATACTTAACTGTCATGTTAAATCTCCCCAGAATAGGATGCAAGTCCTTGGGTAATATTTATTCTTAAACTTGATATCTTACAACTTAAATACTATAACATGAACAAAACATCATTAGTTCTAGTTTCTGTAGCTGATCACATACTCAAAATTCATATTTATCACTACCTTCTTCCACTACCCATTCCATGTTCCCTTTACCCTCAGCAATTCAGCTAGCCATGGTTCTTTGCCTGGTGGGGTGAACCAAACCTTCATTCCTGAAGTTTCAGAGCCATTGGTAGTCCTGCCTGGATTGGGTTGTTGCCGTTTTCCATTGGTTTTAATCACAGGGCATGGTAGTACTAAAAGATACCCTAGGGAATCTCCTATATTCCAGAAAAACTCTTCTTTACCTCCATTGTGTAGTTGCAGTCCTATTTCCCCCTGATAGTCAGGGTCAATCACCCCAGCCAGTAATGTAATCCCATTCTTGGCTTGTTGATCCAGGGGCATGAGTAGCCCAAAGTGACCAGGTAGCAGTCTTAGATTCCAGTTCAATGGAATCATTGTTGTTTCTACCGGTGGAAGCATTCCCTCTTTTGGAACTAAAGCCTGTAGACCAGCAGAGCTCAAGGTCACAGGACAGGAAGCAAAAGTTTTCCTAGTGGATCACTAGGGGTAATAGTGAGTGGTACCACTCCCATTTCCTCCCCTTGGTTCCTGGACCCATGAATCCTAGCTGTGGGAGAAACAGCACCATATAGTGGACACTGATTCAGAGCATACATAGCTTCCTGGAGAACATTACCCCAACCCTTCAAGGTGTTGCCACCTAGTTGGCACTGTAATTGAGTTTTCAAAAGGCCATTCCACTGCTCTGTCAATCCAACTGCCTCTGGATGATAGGAAACATGGTAAGACCAGAGAATCCCATGAGCATATGCCCATCCTCACACTTCATTTGCCATGAAGTGTGTTTCTTAATCAGAAGCAATGCTGTGTGGAATATTATGATGATGAATAAGGCATTCTGTAAGTCCACTGATGGTAGTTTTGACAGAAGCATTGCGTGCAGGGAAAGCAAGCCCATATGCAGAGTATGTGTCTATTCTAGTTAGAAAAAATTGCTGCCATTCCATGAAGGGAGTGGTCCAAGGTAATTAACCTGCCACCATTTAGGCAGCTGGTCACCTTGGGGAATGGTGCCATATCGAAGCCATTGTGCCATGTGGGTCTCTGCTGCTGGCAGGCTGGGCACTCAGCAGTGGCTGTAGCCAGGTCAGCCTTAGTGAATGGAAGTCCATGTTGCTGAGCCCATGCATAACCTCCATCCCTACCATGAACTTTGTTCATGAGACCATTGAGCAATAACAGGAGTTGCTGGGGAAAGAGGATGACTGGTATCCACAGAATGGGTCATCTTATCCACTTATTAAAGCCTTCCTCTGCTGAAGTCACCCTTTGGTGCACATTCACATGGGACACAAATATCTTCATGTTTTTAGCACACTCAGAAAGGTCTATCCACATACCTCCTCCCCAGACCTCTTTGTCACCAATTTTCCAATTATGGTCTTTCCAAGTCCCTGACCATCCAGCCAAATCATTAGCAACAGCCCATGAGTCAGTATACAAATGCACCTCTGGCCAGTTCTCCTCCCAAGCAAAATGAACAACCAGGTGCACTGCTCGAAGTTCTGCCCACTGGGAGGATTTCCCCTCACCACTGTCCTTCAAGGACAATCCCAAAAGGGGTTGTAGTGCTGTAGCTGTCCACTTTTAGGTGGTACCCCGCGTATCATGCTGAACCATCTGTAAACCAGGTCTGAGTTTTCTCTTCCTCAGTCCATTCATTGTAAGGAACTCCCCAAGAGGCCATAGCTCTGGTCTGGGAAAGAGACGGTGAGGTGGCAGGAGCAGAGATCATGGGCATTTGGGCCACTTCCTCATGTAACTTACTTGTGCCTTCAGGACCTGCTCTGGCCCTATCTCATATATACCATTTCCATTTTACAATAGAGTACTGTTGTGCACGTCCAACTTTATGGCTTGGTGGGTCAGACAACACCCAGCTCATGATAGGCAACTCAGGTCTCATGGTAACTTGATGGCCCATGGTTAAGTGTTCAGTCTCTACTAAGGCCCAGTAGCAGGCCAAAAGCTGTTTCTCAAAAGGAGAGTAGTTACTGCAGCAGATGGTAAGGCTTTGCTCCAAAATCCTAAGGGTCTGCATTGTGATTCTCCTATAGGGGCCTGCCAAAGGCTCCAGATAACATCTCTATTTGCCACTAACACTTCCAGCAGCATTGAATCTTCTGGATCATATGGTCCAAGTGGCAGAGCAGCTTGTATAGCAGCCTGGACCTGTCGCAGAGTCTCCTCTTGTTCAGGTTCCCAATCAAAATTAGCAGCTTTTCTGGTCACTCGATATGTGGGCCGGAGTAGTACACCCAAATGAGGAATATGTTGTCACCAAAATCCAAACAGACCAACTAGGCATTGTGCCTCTTTTTTGGTTGTAGGAGGGGCCAGATGCAGCAACTTATCCTTCACCTTAGAAGGGATATCTTGACTTGCCGCACACCACTGAACACCTAGAAATTTCACTGAGGTGAAAGGCCCCTGTATTTTTGTTGGATTTATCTCCCATCCTCTGACATGCAAATGCCTTGCCAGTAAGTCTAGAATAGTTCCTACTTCTTGCTCACTAGTTTCAATCAACATGATATCATCAATATAATAGACCAATGTGATGTATTGTGGGAGGGAGAAACAACCAAGTTCCCTGCAGACAACATTATGATATAGGGCTGGAGAGTTAATATACCCCTTAGGTAGGACAGTGAAAGTATATTGCTGACCTTGCCAGCTGAAAGCAAACTGTTTCTGGTGGTCCTTACTAACAGCTATTGAGAAAAAAGCATTTGTCAGATCAATAGCTACATACCAGGTACCAGGGGATGTATTGATTTGCTCAAGCAATGATACCACATCTGGAACAGCAGCTGCAATTAGAGTTACCACCTGGTTGAGCTTATGATAATCCATTGTCATCCTCCAAGACTCATCCTTTTTCTGCACAGGCTAAATAGAGAGTTCAATGGGGATGTGGTGGGAATCACCACCCCTACATCCTTCAAGTCCTTAAGACTGACAGCAATCTCTGCAATCCCTCCAGGAATCCGGCATTGCTTCTGATTTACTATTTTGCTAGGTAGGGGCAGTTCTAGTCGCTTCCACTTGGCCTTTCCCACCATAATAGCCCTCACTGCACGAGTTAGAGAGCCAATGTGGGGATTCTGCCAGTTGCTCAGTATGTCTATTCCAATTATGCATTCTGGAACTGGGGAAATAACTACAGAATGGGTCTGGGGGTCCACTGGACCCACTGTGAGATGGACCTGAGCTAAAACTCCATCGATCACCTGACCTCCATGAGCCCCCACTGTGACTGGTGGACCAGAGTGATGTTTTGGGTCCCCTAGCAATTAATGTCTCTTCTGAACCAGTATCTAATAATCCCTCAAATATCTGATCATTTCCTTTTACAGTTGCCCTGGTAAAAAGCCATCAGTCTCCTTGGGGAAGGCTTAGAAGAAAATTAACAGTATAAATTTGTGGCAGTGTAACAGGCTCCTCCCCCAAAGGGACCTGTCCTCCCCCTCATTCAAGGGGCTCTGGATCTGTAAACTGTCTCAAGTCTGGAAATTGATTAAGGAGCTGTGACTCTTTGTTTCTGTAATTCAAGTTAGACTTCTGTTCACTTGACCTAGAACTCTTTTGTTTATACAGCTCAAACAAGAATCTAGTAGACTACCCATCTATTGTACCTCTAGGTACCCCATGATTTACTAGCCATTGCCACAAGTCTCTGTGTGTCAGATTATTTTGACTCCTGCTTTGAGTCTGCTGTCTATTATGATAGCCACGTCCACTTTGTCTTTGGTGATTAAGCACTGCCACCTGGCTTCTGCCAACTCGGGATCCTGTCATCACCATTGTGTTTAAGGATTCCAGCTCAGTGACAGCTGTTCCCACAATAATATCTGACCTACAGAGAAGTGCAAATACAGAGCTCTTCAGGGATGAAGGCACTAGTCTCACAAATTTATTTCTCACAGTTCTGGCAAAAGGTGCATCCTCTGGACATTCCTGGGGTGTAAGAGCAGGCTTTGCATCATAAATCCCCTCTAACATTCCAATCTCTCTAAGCCTCTGAATCCCTTCATCTACATTATACCATGGCAGTTCTGGCATTTCAACCTCAGGTAATGCCGGTCACCTTTTGATCCATGTTTCAGCCAACCATCCAAAAAAACCGTTAATGCTTTTTCTAACCCTCGAGCTATAGCATTGAATGCAGAATCTCTACTTAGTGAGCCCATATCAATAAATTCAGCCTGATCCAGTTTTATATTCCTCCCACCATTATTCCACACACTTAAAATCCATTGCCACACATATTCCCCTGATTTCTGTCTATACAAATTGGAAAACTCACACAGTTCTTTTGAAGTATAACATACCACCTCATGTGATACTTTGTACCTCACCTTTTGGGGATTGTTGGGACTTTAGTCTAGTTATAGGTCTGGAAGAAATGAGGGATGGTGGGGGTGGGTCATAAAAGGAATTAGAAGATCTTCCAAGCCACTTACTTCAGGGCATTCATTTACAGTTTCATCTGGTGAAACAGGAGTAGTCACTCTAGTACTAATCCCTTCAGGTGGAGGATGGGTGGTCAACTCCTCAGGGCAGGCTGGAGGTGAGGCAGCTATATCCTCAGGGCCAACTATTACAGGGTTATCTAGAGGAGACTCAGCAAGACCCAGGGTTTCAACCTCACCACAAACATCAGTATCAATCTATATGTCACCATCCCATTTTTCAGGGTCCCACTTCTTTCCAAGCAATGCCCTCACTTTAATGGCAGACACCATGCAAGACTGAGATTTCAGTTTACTTCATAAAGTTGCTACTCTAACAATAAGATTCAGAGTCTGATATTCAGAGATCTCAAGTCTACGGCTACAGAAAATAAGATTTTCCTTTAGGACACTCATATAAATGTTTACATCTGTCAGGTGGTGCTTAAGCTTCTCATTTGAAGCCTTAAGCCTATCCCTTTCACTCATTAATGTATAAAGTGTATCTAACAACAACCAGCCAACATCTCTATACCTCCTATTTCCACAAAACTTTGTAAAGGTGTCAAAAATATTATCCCCCAGAGCCTGGCTTCATACAAACGAAGCATTAGAAGAATCAAATGGGGGTATTTTGACTATCTCTTTTGCCAACTCATCCCATGGATTGGCAGTATCATTCTGATTATGGGAATCAGAGTACTTAGTACCTTTGAGTCCAGTCAGAGTAGAAAACCAATCATAAAAACCCATTTTTTTAAGATTCTGTTTCTTAAGAACTGGTACCAAACTGTGTTACAGTTCTCTAATTACCGAATCAACTGGAAATATCCATAAATAAAAATTTATAAAAGTGTCTCACATAACCATGGGAATGTAGAGTATAAAATTTGTGGGGCAGGCTGTGAAGCTGATGACTCCAATGGAGGGTCTTAACGAACTCCACAGGTGAGGCTTGCCAACCAAAGCAGAAAGAGAGTCTCTTTGGAATCCTCTTTAAAAACCTTACACTGATTAGATTAAATGCAGAAGACACTCCCCTTGGCTGATTACAAATGAAATCAGCCGTGGATGCAGTTGATGTGATCATGATTCAATTCTATGAAATGTCCTCATAGCAATAGACAGGCCCCCACTTGCCCAACCAGACAAATGGGTACCACCACCTGGCCAAGTTGACACATGAACCTGACCATGGCATAGTGTCCTATGTTCCCCCAGCCCTCCTCCCTCAACCACCCACATTCAGCTTCATTCAGTGTACTTATATTATTGTGCTAATATCAGATAGTATTGTGCCATCCATTATGAATTTTTACAATCAGTCCTGTTGCACAGTCTGTATTCCTACAGCACCAAATGCCCAATATCTACCCTATCTATATCTTCTGATAAACTGTATTCTTAACTTTAACTCTCAGAGTTCACTCATTAACATTAGCTCATATTATTCAGTATTTGTCCTTTTGTTTCTGGCTAATTTCATTCAGAATAATGTCCTCCAGGTTCATCCACATCGTTACATGCTTCATAACTTTATTCTTACAGCTGTGTAATATTCCAGTGTATACCACAGCTTGTTTAGCCACTTGTTCACTGACGGACATTTGGACTGTTTCCATCTCTTGGCAATCATAATAATGCTGCTATAAACAGTGGTGTGCAAATGTCCATTTGTGTCTGTGCCTTCAGGTCTTCTGAATATATACCTAGTAATGGGTGGAGAGGATCATATGGCATTTCTATATTTAGCATCTTGAGGAACCACCAAACTGTTTTCCAGAGCAGTTATACCATTTTATTTTCCCATTAACAGTGGATAAGTCTGCCTCTTTCTCCACATCCTCTCCAGCCCTTGTCATTTTCTGTTTCATCTGTTTGTTTGTTTGTTTATTGATAATGGGCACTCTAACAGGTGTGAGATGATATCTCATTGTGGTTTTGATTTGCATTTCCCCAATAGCCAGTGAAGTTGAGCATCTTTCCATGTACCTTTTAGCCATTTGTATTTCCTCTTCTGAAAAGACATGTCTGTTCATGTCTTTTGCCCATTTTTTAATTGGAATGTTTTTCATAGTTGAGTGGCAGAATCTCTTTGCATATCCTGGACACTAAATGTTTATCTGATACATGGTTTCCAAATACTGTCTTCCATTGCTTAGGCTGCCGTTTTACTTTCCTGACAAGGTTCTTTCATGCACAAAACTGTTTAATTTTGAGGAGATCCCATTTATTTATTTCTTTTTTCATTGCTTATGCTCTGGATGTAAGGTCTAGGAAACTACTTCCTATTACAACATTTATATTTCCCTACATTTTCTTCTAAAAGTTTTATGGTCTTAACACTAATGTTTAGGCCTTTGATTCATTTTGAGTTAATTTTTGCACAGGGTGTGAGATATGGAACCTCTTTCATTCTTTTACATGTGGATATCCAATTCTCTAAACACCATTTGTTGAAGAAGCTACTCAGTCCTAGGAGGGTTGAGTTGACTGCGTTATCCAGATCAGTTGTCCATAGATGAGAGGGTCTATTTATAAATACCCAATTTGATTCCATTGCTCAGTATATCTATCTTTCTGCCAGTACCATGCTACTTTGACTATGAGACATCCCATCTTATTTTTCTTTCTCAAGATATTTTTAGCTATTTAGGGCACCCTGCCCTTCCAAATAAATTTGGTTATTGGTTTTTCTATTTCCTTAAAGTAAGTTGCTGGGATTTTAATTGGTATTGCATTGAATCTATAAACCAATTTGGGTAGAATTGATATCTTACCTATATCTAGTCTTCCAACCCACAAAATGATATACCCTTCCATTTACTTAGATCTTCCATGATTTGTTTTAGCAATTTCTTGCAGCCTTCTGTGTATAGGGCTTTTATATCTTTTGTCAAATTTATTCCTAAATATTTTATTCTTTTCGTTGTTATTGTAAATAGAATTTTTTTCTTGATTTCTTTCTCGGATTTCTCATCACTAGTGTATACAAACACAACAGATTTTGGGATGTTAATCATGAACCCTTCTACTTTGCTGTACTCACTTATTAGCTTTATGAGCTTTGCTGTATATTTTTCAGGATTTTTGACATATATCATGTCACCTGCAAACAGTGAGAGTTTTCCAATTTGGATGCCTTTTATTTCTTTTTCTTATCTAGTTGCTCTGGCTAGAACTTCCAGCACAATGTTGAATAACAATGATGATAGTGGGCACTCTTGTCTTTTTCCTGATCTTAGAGGGAAAACTTTCAATCTTTCCCCATTGAAGATGATGTTAGCTGTGGGTTTTTCATATATTCCCTTTATCATGTTGAAGAAGTTTCCTTCCATTCCTATCCTTTGAAGTATTGTCATTAAGAAAGGATGTTGAATTTTGTCAAATGCCTTTTCTGCACTAATTGAGATAATCATGTGTTTTTTCCACTTTGACTTATTGATATGGTTTGAAGTTATTATGTGCTCCAGAGAAGCCATGTCCTTTAATCCTCATTCAATACTTCTGTGTGGGGTCTTTTTTATTGTTTTCATGGAGATGTGATCCACCCAATTGTGGGTGATAACTTCCTCCATGGGAGATGTATATGGGGTTGCTTACTGGAGCCCTTTAAGAAGGAACCATTTTGAAAAAGTTTTAGAACAAAGAGGGTCACCACAGCCACCAGAGCCACCAGAACACACAGCCAGAGACAGTTGGAGATGAAGAAAGAAAATGCCAACAGGGAAGCCATTGAAGAAGCCTGGAGAGAAAGCTAGCAGACATCACTATATCTTTCCAGCTGAGAGAGAAACTCCGAACATCAATGGCCTTCTTGAACCACACTATCTTTCCCTAGATGCCTTAATTTGAACATTTTTATAGCCTGGCTTTAATTTGGATATTTTCACAGCCTTAGAACTGTAAACTTGCAACTTAATAAATTCCCCTTTTTAAAAGCTGTTCCATTTCAGGTATATCGCATTCTGGCAACTTTTGCAAACTAAAGCCAATTTAAGTACTGGAGAAGTTGGATGCTGTGGTTTGCAAATACCAAACATGGTGGAATGCCTTTTTTAATGGATAAGGGGAAGATTCTGGAAGAGTTGTGAGGACCTTGATAGAAAAGGCCTAGAATGCTTTGAAGAGACTGTTGGTAGAAATATGGACTCTACAGGTACTTCTCATAAGGCCTTAAACAGAAATGATGCATGTGCCATTGCAAATTGGAAGGAAGGTGATCCTAGTTTTAAAGTAGCAAAGAATCTAGCAAAAGTGACCACTGGTTTTAGATTGAAAGCAGATTTTAAAAGCCACAAACTTGGATATTTAGTAGAAGAGATTTCCAAATTAAATGTGGAAAGTGTAGCCTGATTTCTCCTTGCAGCTTATAGTGAAATGCAACAGGAAAGAGGTAAGTTGAAACTCTTGGGTAAAAAGAAACCAGAAATTGATGGTCTGGAAAATTCTGGGCTTCCAAAAAGGGAGACCCCAGAGAATAGTGCCTCATGTGAGGATTTAACCAAACATGGAAGCAGTCAGGCATTACAGGACAATTGAGGATTTGATATGGAGTTATCCAGGAAGAATTTGTGGAAACTCCTTTTGTCTGATGGACGTGATCCCAATGTACTACATAGAAAACCAACAAGAGTGTTGTGGGATCTGTATAAACAGAACCACTGCCAGTCTAGACTAAAAGGGACAAATTAGACAAAAAATAATAATAAAAACATCAGGGGCAGAAATATGGACGCTAAGGTCTGAAGTCAAGAAACTCAAGCCAGGAGAGTGGACACACCCAAGCACTTGGAGAGGGTGAGTTTTCCCCAAAAACAGAGGGTGGGCTGCCACCTCCATGCTCCAGAAGCGTTGTGCTACCTCAGGCTTTAGAGAGAGTGAAGCACATTCCTGGGAGATTGGGGAGAGCCTGACTGCCACCCCATTGTTCTGGAGGGTTGAACATGTGCCCCATAGATGGCAGAGAGTCAAGGTGCAGCCCCAATGTTTGGACCAGGTGGAACAGAGAAAAATGTGGTCTCCCCAATGTCCCCCAAAGTTGCATTTGGAGAGAGCTGGGCCACTGCATGGAAAGGGTAGGACTGCTGCTTTCAAGGCCCCAAGGATAAATAACTTTCAGACTTTGAAATCTAATGGTGTTTGCCCTGCAGTTTCCCAGAACTGTTGGGTTTGGTGACCACTATGTTCCTATCATTTCTCCCTATGGAAATGGGAATATGCATCCTGTTGACTGTCCCTCCTTTGTATTTTGCAGCAGATAACTTGTTCTGGGTTTTATAGGTCCACAGCCAGAGAACAATTTTGCCTTAGAATAGACCATGCCTGTGACTGGCTTTGATGAGATTTTGTACTGTTTCTGACTTTGTATTGTATTTATATTGTTACTGAAATGGTTTAAGGCTTTCTGATATTATGGAATGAATGTATTTTTCATTTGGAAAGAACATGTCTTTTGGGGATCCAAAGAGGTGGGATGTGCTAGTTCAAAGCTATTTTGTGCTCCAGAAAAGCCATGTCCTTTAATCCCCATTCAGTATTTCTGGGTGGGGTCTTTTTTATTGTTTCCATGGAGATGTGACCCACCTAATTATGGGTGGTAACTTTTGATTAGATGGTTTCCATGGGGATGTACCTTCATGGAAGACATATGTAGGGTTGCTTACTGGAGCCCTTTAAAAGGGAACCATTTTGAAAAAGCTTTAGAAATAAGGGAGCCACCGGAACCATCAGAACCCACAATACCGGAGACCACTGGAGATGAATAAAGAAAATACCTCCAGGAAAGTCACTGAAGAAGCCTGGAGAGAAAGCTAGCAGACATCACCATGTGCCTTGCCAGCTGAAAGAGAAACCCCGAACATCATTGGCCTTCTTGAACCACAGTATCTTTCCCTGGATGCCTTAATTTGTATATTTTTATAGCCTTGCCTTAAATTGGACAAATTTTCTTGTGTTGAAACATCTTGCATATCTGGAATAAAACCCATTTGGTCATGGTATATGATTATTTTAATGTGCTGCTGGATTTGATTTGCAAATATTTTGTTGAGGATTTTTGCATCTGTATTCATTAAAGAGATTCTTCTGTAATTTTCTTTTCTTGTAGTAACTTTCTCTGGCTTTGGTATTAGAGTGATGCTGGCTTCATAGAATGGGTTAGGTAGCTTTCCATCCTCTTCAATTTTTTTGAAGAGTTTGAGCAGGACTAATACCAATTCTTTCTTGAATGCTTAGCAGAACACATGTGTGAAGACATCTGGTCCTGGACTTTTCTTTTCTGGAAGTGTGCTGGTTTGGAAGGATGTATGTACCCTAAAAAACCATGTTTTAATCCTAATCCCATTTTGTAAAGGCAGCCATTTCTTCTAATCCCTATTCAGTACGGTATGCTTGAAACTGCAATTAGATCATCTACCTGGAGATGTGACTTAATCAAGAGTGGTTGTTAAGCTGGATTAGGTGATGACATGTCTCCTCCCATTTGGGTGGGTCTTGGTTAGGTTACTAGAACCCTATAAAAGAGAAAACATTTTGCAGAAAGTGGGAGATTCAGAAAGAGCAGAGAATGCTGTAGCACCATGAAGCAGAGAACCCATCAGCCAGCTACCTGTGGAGATGAAGAAGGAAATATGCCTCCTAGGGAGCTTCATGAAAGAAAGCCAGGAGAGAAAGCTAGCAGATGATGTGGTGTTTGCCATGTTCCCTTACAGCTGAGAGAGAAGCCCTGGCTATGTTCGCCATGTGCCTTCTCACTTGAGAGAGAAACCCTGAACTTCATCAGTCTTCTTGAACCAAGGTATCTTTCTCTGGAAGCCTTTGATTGGACATTTCTATGCACTTGCTTTAATTGGGATATTTTCTCTGCCTTAGAACTGTAAACTAGCAATTTATTAAATTCCCCTTTTATTCTGTTACTGGTATATTGCATTCTGGCAGCTAGCAAACTCCCTAAAAACATTTTTATTATTTTTGCTTTAAGTAGTCATTTATCTTTTCAGGAGTTTAAAATATAAGAAAAATATTTTTAAATTTACCCACATATTTATCACTTCTCACACTGTTTATTTCTTTGGGTTTTTTCAGAATTTCCAGCTGTTATCATTTTTCTTCTGCCTCTGAACTGGCTTAACATGTCTTGTAGTGCAGGTTATCTGTGGTGATCTGCCACAGTTCATCTGTGGTGATGAAGTCCATCACCTTTTTTTTCCTGAACAGTCTTCATTTCACATTTATATTTTAAATATATATTTTTCTGGGTAAAGAATTCTGGGTT
>PVIY010035068.1:0-26646 GCA_004026745.1 Myrmecophaga tridactyla
CCTTATCTACCAGTGGTTTGCAACCTCCTGATTTTTGAGTGTTCTTTTTTTTTTTTGGTCCTACCAGCTACCGGTATGCTGCGTATATTTTAGGTATTAAGTAACAATGATTGTAGAATGAGTAAGCAGCAGGTCAAATATGTGAAATAGTATAAACCAATGCATTAGCTGTTTTTAGGGCTGGGAGGCTTAAAGTTTAAGGGGTGTTTAAAAATCACATCTTCTTATGCAGAGAGAATTCTATTTTCTTAAAGCCATTTCTATTAACAGAGCAGAGGGGAAACTGCCCATGTATTTCATTTCTTCCTCTCACCCTCCATTTCCAAAATTCATTGTTTTTGCTCTTTAGCCATAAAATGCTATGTGATGGGCGGCTGCCGTGGCTCAGCAGGCAGTGCTTTGACCTGCCGTGCTGGAGGTCTGGAGTTTGATCCCTGGTGTCTCCTGCCCATATGCAAATTAAAAAAAAAAAATAAAAAGAAAACAAAACTGGTGTGTTCATATTAATATAAGGCAAGCTAGACTTAAAATAAGAATGCTTGATAATAATTGAATTATTATTTAATTGAATAATTAAAATAATAAAGATTTTTATTCAAAGAAAGAAATTATTCTATATCTATATGTACCAATAATGTAGGCTCAAAATATATATTGCAGAAATTGAGAAAACTGAAAAGAGAAATAGACATAGCCACAATAATTGTGGGGAACTTTAGTCTTTCAATTGAAAGAGTAAGCAGACAGAGTAAGTAATAACATAGATTTGAATAATATATTAACAAACTTAACCTGAATGATATATAGAGAGCACTACAACAACAAAGATGGAATAGAAAACCTTTTCAAGTACATGTGAAATTATAACCAAAATTGATAATATGCTGGGGCCTCCAAACTAGCCTTACCAAATTGCAGAGATTGAAAAGGATTAGATGATGCACTCTTTGCACAACGGAACAGAAATAACTAGAAATAGATAACTAGAAAAACTGCAGCTGTTTGGAAATTCAGTACCATCCCTCCAAATAAGCCATGGGCCAAGGAGAAATCACAAATGAAATCAGAAAATATTTTGAACCAAAAGATGAGGAAGATATGACCTATCAAAGATGAGGAATGCTACTAAAGCTCTGGATAAGCTCTAAAAAAAGCACTCCCACAGTTTAATTTGCCAAGACTAGGAAAGGTGTTTTCTTGTTTTCCTTATTCTTTTTTTTTGTTAAACCCTGGGATTCCAGAAAAGCTATGTCATAAAACTAGCTAGAGACAAGCTTTAGGAACAGTTGCCTCAGAGTCTAAATTCCAGTAATAACACATTAAAATACAAAAATGACCAGCTTTCAACAAAAGATTACAAAACATACCAAAAGCAAGGAAGTGATTTCTCAGGCAAAGGAGAAAATTAAAGCATCAGAAACCATCAATGAGGGGGACCAGATCTGGGACATATCAGAAAAAGACTTTTAAAAAATGGCCCTAAACATGCTCAAAGAGCTAAAGGAAACCATGAAAATAACTAAAGGAAATCAGGAAAATGGTAGAAGAAGCAAAGATTATCAGCAGAGAGATGGAAATTATGAAAAGGCACCAAACAGTAACAGAAATTAAAAATTCCCTAAAAGTTCAACAGCATATCGGATCTGGCAAAAGAATCATTGAATTTGAAGATAAGACAACTGAAATCATCCAGTCTATAAAGCAGAAAGAAGAAAGAAAGAAAAGTGAAGAGAGCCTGGAGAACCTGTGGGTTATGATAAATGTATCAATATTTGCATTGTGGGAGTCCCAGTAGGAGAAGAAAGAAAGGGACAGTCTCTGTCCCTTATCATAATCAAAGAAATGTCTGAAAACTTCCCAAGGTTAATGAAAAACATGAATACACATATTCATGAGTTTCAAGCAGGATAAACCCAAATAGATTTGTACCATGACATAACCACACTGTCAAGTGCCAGAGATAAAGAGAATTCTGAAGGCTGCAAGAGAGAAGCAACACACCACATATAAGGGAGCTTATAAGATTAAGTACCAATTTCTCATGAGAAACCACAGAGGCAAGATAGCAATGGGGTGATATATTAAAAGCGCTGAAAACAACAAAAATAATGCCAACTAAGAATTCCTTATCCAGCAAAACTGTCCAAAATGGAGTGATTAAGACATTCCCAGACAAACAAAAGCTGAGGGAAATTCATCACCACTAGACTGGCCCTACAAGAGATAGTAAAGAAAGACCTGCAAGTTGCAAATAGGAACACTAGACACCAGATTGAAGCTGCATAAAGAAATAAGGATCTGTAAAAAGATTAATGACAGGGTAAATATAAATGTTAGTACTATTGTATTTTTTATTTGCAACTCCACTTTTTTAATTCCTATAAGATCTAAAAGGAAAATACAAAGAAACAAGTGGTTTTAAACTCATAGTTTGCATATACCATTGAAGTTAATTTTGTATCTAAGCAAAAGATAGTCTTATGGATTTAGGATGTTTATGTAAACCCCATGGTAACTACAAAGAAAATTTCAGAGAATATGCAAGTTCATAGAGACAGAAATAAAAGTACAGAATTCCAGGGATGAAGGGTTCAGGGTGAATGGGGATTTAATGCATAATGTGTGTAGGGTTTCTGTTTGGAAAGATGGGAAAGTTTAGTAATGGAAGGTGGTGTGGGTACTGCAACAGTGGAAATATGAGTAATCCCACTGAATACTATGCTTGGGAGTCGGTTGAGATATGAAAGTTTATGTTGTGTATGTTTTCTCACAATTAAAAAAATGATGAGCAAAAAAAGATGAGCAACTAAATGACAACGAAATGCAATATGATCCTGGATGGGATCTACTAAAGGAGGGGGAAAAGTCCAAAAGTACATTAAAAATTGTTTTCATTGTGAAAAATAACATATATACAAAAAAGCAGTACATTTCAAAGCACACCACAACAACTAGTTATAGAGCAGATTTCAGAGTTGGGAATGGGTTACAGTTCCACAATTTTAGGTTTTTCTATCTGGCTGCTCCAAGATACTGGAGACTAAAAGAAATATCAATATAGCGATTCAGCAGTCGTACTCATTTGCTAAATCCTATCTTTCCTGTTATAACTCCACCTTTTCTTTGATCTTTCTCCCCATCTTTAGGGGTATTTGGACTATGCCCGCTTTTTTTCATGTTGGAAAAGGCTATTGATAATATGGGATAGGCGGATGGAACTAGTTGATGTTCTGGAGAGGCTGGCCTCTTTGGATTTCAGGACTTATCTGGTCTAGGAACCCATCTCGAGATTGTAGGTTTCTGGAACGTAATCATAATGCCGGGAACATTTTTAGAATTGCAGATAGAGCCCTAGGTGTTCTTTAGGGTTGGCAGGAATAGTTTTGGTTGGGGTTTGGCAAGCCATCATTAATAAAAATGTCTAGCTAACACTTGCATAAAAGTGGCCTCCAGAATAGCCTCTCAATTCTATTTGAACTCTCTCAGCCACTGACGCCTTATTTTGTTATAATTCTTTTCCCCCTTCAAAAGTAGATTTTGGAACATAAAAAAGTTGGAATAAGGACTATGAGCTTTATATCAATGTTAAGTATCCTGAACTTGATAACTACATTTAAGGTGGTTACATAAGTGAATATCCTTGTTCTTAGGAAATGTTCATGGCAGTATTAAGTGTTCAAGGAGTATGATGTATACAATGTATACTCAAATGTTAAGCAAATGGATTGATAAATAGATTAACAGGCAGATAGGTAGATGGATTGATTGCTTAATGGATAGATAGAATGATATGGAAAATGAGGTAAAATGTTAAAATTGATGAAACTTGGGAATAGCGGCATGTCAGAATTCTCTGTATGGGATTTGTATTATTTTGTAACTGTCCTGTAAGTTTGCAAGTATATCAAATAAAAAGTTTAACCAATAAACAGCAAGGCAGAGGATGGTAGAATATATGTGCCATTCATATATCCAACAAATGAATCACATCTAGAATTTTTTTTTAATACCCCATAAAGAGAAGACAGGCAACACAATTAAAGTGGGTATAATTACATTAAATTAAAACATGTAATTTAAATGTATGCAAGATTTGAACAGATGCTGCTTAAAAGAGGATATCTAAACAGCCAGGAAAAATATGAAGAAGTACTCAACTTCATCAGGGGAACGCAAATTAAAGCCACCACATGATTATACCTCACACCCACTAGAATGATTAAAATGAAAAAAAAAACCTCTGACTATAGTAAGCATTAGTAAAGTAGTAGAGCAAATGTTTCTCTCATATACAAAAGATTGATGTGTAAATTGGTAGTGCTTCTTTGGAAAACTGTTTGGCAGTATCTATTAAAACTGTACGTATAGATACATATCTGTGCTGGTTTGAAGCTGTTATGTATCTCAGAAAAGCCTTGCCCTTTTTACTGATCCAATCTTGTGGGGGCAGCTGTTTCTTTGAATCCTGATTCAATATTGTGGGGTGGAAACTTTGAATTCTTTCCATGGAGATGTGATACAGCCAACTGTGGGTGTGACCTTTGATTGGATGGAAATTTGACCTTGACCCATTCAAGGTGGGTCTTGATTAGTTTACTGGATTCCCTTTAAAAGGGGAGTCATTTTGGAGAAAAGACAGTTGCTTCAGAGCCAACAGAGACACAGATATTTGGAGATGCTTGGAATGCTGACAAAGAGAGCAAATCCCTAGACACAGATGTTTGGAGATGCAAAACCCAGCAGACATCACCATGTGCCTTCCCATGAGATACTAAGCAAGCCAGAACCCAGAGTTGTGTCCTGCAGGAGCTAAGTGAAGGCCCACACTTAGAGATGAAACCACTGGCATCAGTAGCTGGAAGCAACAGAACGAGGAACAAGGACCAGCAGATGCCAGCCATGTGCCTTCCCATGTGACAGACATTAGCCTTTCTAGACTCTTAGTAAAATACAAAGTCAATCTGTTATTTGCTAAATGAAATTTCAAATGAAATTGATGTAATATGATATGGATTTCCTAGAAGTGGTAAAATCAAACTTCTGCTTACTTGAGCTAACTTCATTATTATTTGAGAGAATAATGAAAGCCTGGGAAATGAAATATATTTTTTCAAACCTCATTTCCAGAGTCTATCCTTTTTTTTGGATAGGAAAATGGAAATATTTTCAGACTTTCAATGTAAAGATTTGTAGAACCACTAATAGGTTCTAGTAGGGCTGGAAGTGAAATGGACCTGGAAGGGAGCCCAATTTAGCCCCCTTTGTTTTACAGAGGAGGCACTTAGCCCAGGAGAGGTTAATGATGGAGTGTGTGTTACAACTCAGCTCTGCCAATCTTCTATCTTTTGTACTTTTGCTGATGCTTTTAGAATAGTCAAAAGAGATTAAATCCAATACTACAAAAACTTCCTAGGTGCCCATTCTGTGCCATATGTTAGGTGAGATATGAGGAAGAATCATACCTATTCTGGACCATCAGGGTTTACAGTCTGGCTGGTAGACAGCCATACACATGCCTGATTATGTGATAGGCAGCAGAGGTAAGTGCTGTTAATTCAGGAGCAGAGGAAAGGGAGAGATTAATTTCAACTGTGGGCTTCTGAAATAATTTTTAGGATTAGATCACACTGAGTTGGATACTAAACAGTATGTGGTTGTGCTTTGCTTAATTTCTTCCAGAAAAAATGATGCAGCAAGGACTTTGCTGTTCCCCAGTAACTTGGCTGGCTCAACATAAAGACTCTTTGATGGCCCTAATGGGCAAGGGCCCAGTAATGAGCTTAGAGACCAGGGCCAAGTTGTTATAACAGCTGCTTCACACCATCATCCATGCAATAATTAGAGGCTCTCCTTTGCTCTTTCTGGCATGGCCAAGACTTGTGTATCAAACAAGTATTTTGAGCTACTCTATGGGCTATGAATTGGGACTGGAGGAAACCATCATAGACAAGAGTAAATCTTGGATGTTTAGAGCTAAGGCTTAATATTTTTTTTTTAACAGACTTCATTAGCTAGGGTTCTGTAGAGAAACAGAATGAGCAGGAGATATCTGTAAATATAAAATTTATAAAGTGTCTCGTGTAACCATGGGGATGTAGAGTCCAAGGTCTGTAGGGCAGGCCACAAGCTGGCAGCTCCAACAATGAAGATCCTCAACGAAATCTCAGGAGAGGCTGACTGGCTGAAGCAGGAAGAGTGATTGCCTCTTTTGAGTTCTCCTTAGAAGCTTTTGGTGGTTAGATTAAGCATTGCTCACTGCAGAAGACACTCCCCTTAGTTGATTCAGCCCAACATGGGTCATGATTTAAGTCCATGAAATGTCCTCATGGCAACAGACAGGCCAGTGCTTGCCTGACCAGACAACCAACCGGGCACCACCACCTGGCCAAGTTGACACATGAACCTGACCATGACACAGACCATGTAATTTTTCACAGTAAGGATGAACCACACATAATGCATTGTTCTTCTATTAAAACACATTTAAGCATGTGCTTTAAAATTTTTTTTTTGACTTGGCCTTTTGGTTAGTTAATAAATATGTGATAAAATTACAGATACTGGTTTCTGCAGTCCACCTACTTGAGCTCAGTTTTGTATCTGTCCTTTTACTATTATTAATTGAATCATAGTACAGAAGTTGGAGGGAGGGTGGATCTTGAGAAATCATTGATTTTATTCCTCAGTCTCTAACTAGGCTTCATTTAAACTATTTCTGATGTTTTCCATACATGATGAGATAATACCATTAGCCTGGGTTTTGGAAGAGCCTCGCATTTTCTTCTTCACTCTTTAGTAAATATAAACAATATATTTACGTAGCACGTTAAATATTTTGACTTCTCTTTACACGTGTATTCAAACACGGCTTCTGTTCCAGATTTTGCCTACTGCTCCCATGTGTTGGTGGTTGTGAGAATCATATGGGATAAAATAATAATAATAAATAGCTAGTGAACATGTGGCTCCAATGGTCTGAGTGATCAAAATGGCATGAGGAAAATATGCAGGCCCATCTTTTTACCCTCCCCTCGCCATACATACCCAAGCCCATTTTCTGGCATTGTTTCCAGTGGTCTCCGGTGGTCTCAATTCTCCAGGTTTCTGCACATTTCTGTTGTGTTTACTAAAAGGATATTAAATTACAGGAAAACCATCTGTCCTTGCTTTGACCAAAAGAAACATAATGTGAGCTACTATATGTATAATTTTAATTTTTTAGTATTCAATCATAAAATTAATTTTAATGCATTTTATGTGACCCAATATATCAAAAAGATTAATCATGACAATATGTTCTATATAGAGATATTATTATTTACAGGATATTTTACTTTTTTTTGTATTAAGTTTTGGAATTCTGTGTGTATCTTACAAGCAACAGCACATCTTAATTCAGGCTAACCACATTTCCATGCTGACCCTCAGTGTGGATAGTAGGGGATTTGCTGGGAATTGGTGAGGGTCCTAATTTCAGGACATGTGGATGCGTGGGAGGGGGTGGCATAGATGGTATAGTCTCTGCTTTCACTTCTGTGCAGTTAATTCAGCTGAAACAAATACTTCTGTCCCCAGCTACTTACCAGCTTCTTTATTTTTCCTCTTTTGAAGTCTGCCCATCACCATGTTTGACAGCTGGAGATTAATAGACTTGGTCTCAAATCCTGCCTCCCCCACTTACAAATTGCATGGTCTTGGTTAAGCTATTTTACCTCCTCCTGCTTCAGTTTTCTTGCCTGTAAAATAGAGTTAATAATAATAAATAACACCTCCAGGGTTCTAGGTAATACCTGTAAAGTATTATATACCTGGCACAAATTATTATATAGCTGGCACCTCTATAAAAGGTGTTTGAAAAATAAGAGCTGCTGCTGTTGCTATTGCATTCAGCATAAGAAAGCCATATCACAAAGACACTTTTATGCTAGTAGAGGTTGGTAGGTGGTAGATTGGGTTCAGGGTTATCCTCAGGAAGGCTGTGATAAATAACTATTTGAAGAGACACTTACACCTAAAAAGTGGTTCTCAGTCCTCTCAGGCAAGGCTTTAGTTTTTTAGTAAGTATTTGATAACATTACCCTTTACTCTCTTGAAATAAGCTTCACGGATAATGTAGCTTCCTACACTTCAAGTATTTAAAAAATCAACGTAATATCCTAATGTAACATAAAGGGAAAATACAAAGAAAGGCATTTGTAATAAAATATGTATTTTAATATGCAAATGCATAGGCACCACCGTGCTAGAAATTCTGAATTCATTAGATGATGTTAGCCATACATAGAGTTATGACGAAGGATTCCGATAGAACTAATTCAATGCCAGAAGTGGCACAGTTAACAGTGACATGATTTTCTGAAATAACAAGCAATTCTTGGTAAAGTTTCCAACAAATCAAAGTAATGCTTTACCTGATTTTAATTTGTTGTTGAATAATTCAATTTATATTAAAACTGTGCGCAAAAGAAAAACAACCCTTATATTCACACGTAAAATGGATTTAGACTTCAGGCTCAGACAACGAAAAACAAGTTTTAAGTTTATACTCCTTGTTCTATGGGACAGTCAGGAGTGGTAGAGGACATGCACGAAATCTCCAATGCACAAAAGCATCCTTCACGTTGAAGGTCATGCACAGAGCATCTTTTCCACTAAATGCCTTGGACTTCTTTGATAATCAAAAATACCCCTATAAATTTCCAGAATGCCACTCAGAGGTGGTACACCCCCAGCGGAAAACCACAGCTCTATGGAGAGGAAGGTTTACCATCTTCTACTTTGAGAAAAGCCTCCATGGTTTTGGGTCATGGCTTGGAGGAGGCAGTATTCATCTCTTCTTTACAACTGTGTCAGGCACTGGGGATACTCAGCTACATTGAGTTAAGAAAACAAAACAAAACAAAAACTTTTTTCTGGATATACCAAGACAAATGGAATGTCTTTGCTCAGGTCAGAGAGCACTTGAGTGGTAGAATCAGAGTCACTGCCATGTACTGTCCAGCTAAATCTTCCCCAACTCCAGTGGGAAGGTGGGGGTGGGGGTGTCATCTGTTCTGGGGTGAGTTGGAGAAGCTCCACTGCTTACACAGCAAGTCTGCCTGCTGGAGAAGCATTGGACAATCTGAACCAATGTGAAAAGATGGAAAAACTCTGCTGTGAAATTTCAGTGAGAGAAATACACCCAGGCCTGTGAATTTGAGTAAGTGGCTATAAAGGGTAAATGATCAATCAGGTCACTCTTACTCCTTTGTGACTCCTTTGCTGTCTTAAGCTCCCAATGGGCTGATGATTTACTACTCAGGCCCAGAGAAAACAGCAGCTTTAGAGAGTCTCTATTTCACTTATAATCTTTGACCTAATCCTTTCCATTTCTCTATTGCCTTGGTCCGCTGAGGCGGGCTACCGTAGGTTAAGTTGAAATACACTTATAGTTATACTGCTGACCTTGTCAGAAGACAAGGAAGTATTATGCATAGCTGGCCAGATCAGCACATTAGACAAATCCCATTCCTGTGCTTCAGAATTAGGGGAGCAGAAAAGTTATTAGCCACCAGAGTAACCAAGGGAGAGCCTGGTTAGAATGGACATCGTAAAGAATTGTGCAGAAGAAGATAAAAGGAAATCAGAAAATGCAGTATCATCAAGACTGAACATTAGGTTGGAGGTAAATATAAATGTAAATTATTTGGTACAGTTCTAAATAGATTTAGCCAAGAAATACATTGACCACCAATAAATGCAGTCAGAAATCAGTGAGCAGAGGGAACATCAAAGGGAATATTTAAATACCTGTTAAGTCTGTATTTCCATCTGCTATTAATGCTGTTTTTCTTCAGTATTGTGATGAATAATTGGGAGAAAAGTTATTATTTTAAAATGCTTATCCATCAAGAAATTTTTAAAACATATATTCAAATTTTCCTTGGCATGTCAAATCATTTTCTCAACTTTATTTTCAGATAAGTATGGGTTTTTAAAGCTGAGATGTGTTTAAGAAGCACCTGGGGAGATTTTTAAAACCTGGAATTCCTCTATCAACCCCAGGTCTACTGAATTAGAAACTCTTTAAGAAGCGAGGCCTGGAAACCTGTGCTTTCAAAGCTCTGACAACTCCATACGTAGTTCAGATACAGCATAGGCTTTTGAAAGCATGATCTACACAACTTTTGTGCTAGAGTCTAGCATGGTTTTCTCTTCCAAGAAAGATTGTTTACTTTGTCAACTCTTGCCCTCTTGAGTAAATTTTCACCCAGAATAGTCTGTTTGGGAAAAAAAAGGGGTCCATGTCATTTTCCCATGTAAAACTATCCAGGAACTTCTCATGACACTTAGAATAAACCTAAATCCCAAAAGCTTTGGTCAAAGCTTCTTCTATAAGATCTTCTACCACTCTTTTGCTCTTCACTCATATGGACTTTATCCTGTTCCTTGGACATGCCAAGTTTGTTCTTCATGTTCTTTTTTGTTCTTTCTCTTCTTTTACCTAGACCACAATTTCCTGAGAGCTTGGCCTGTTTGGATCCTTAGATGACCACTCAAATGTGAGATTCTCAGATTTCCCTAACCAGCCCCAACTCTATCACTCACCACCTTATCGCCTTATTTAATTTTCTTCATAGCACTTATTACCATCTGTCATGGGTTGAATTGGTCCCTCAGAAGACATGTTCAGATTTTAACCCCTGGACCTGTGAATGTGGCCTTATTTGGAAATGGCTCTTTGAAGATGTTATTAGCTAAGATAAAGCCAAAGTGGATTAGGGTGGACCTTACTCCAATATGTCCTTATCAGAATTGGAAAATTGGAAACAGAAAGGCTGACAGGATGAAGAATGCCATGTGACCATTGAGGCAGAGAACACAATGGATTGTCATCAAGCCACCACCAGAAGCCAGGAAAGAGAGGTATGGAACAAATTATTTCCTATAGATTTCAGAGAATGCATGACCTTGCAGACAACTTGATTTCAGACTTCTGGCTTCCAGAACTGTGAGAATATATATTTCTGTTGTTTAAGCTGGTGCTACTTTGTTACAGCAGCTCCTGCAAGCTATAGCATTATCTGGAATTATCTTGCTTATTTATTTGTATACTACATACCACCTAGCTAGTGTGTTCAAGTGATTTAATTTATTTTTTTTAGAAGAATATTACATTAGTTCAGGCTCTAACAACAGAGCGTACTGCAGATCTTAAGTATGTGTTCAAAAGTTAAATGAAAGACTATAGGTATGCTTAAGAGTTTACTTCTGGAGGACCTCTTTTGTGCTTAGATGTGGCCTCACTCTCTCTAAGCCCAATCATGAAAGTGAAATCATTGCCCTCCCCCCTATATGGGACATGACATCCATGGGTGAAAGTCTCCCTGGCAGTGTGGGAGATGACTCCCAAGGATGAGTCTGGCCCTGGTGCTGTGGGATCAACAATTCCATCCCAACCAAAAGGGGGGAAAGAAGTATAACTAATAAAGTATCAGTGGCTGAGAGAGTTCAAATAGAGTCAAGAGGCTACCCTGGAGCTTCAGCTAGACCTTGCTACCTATCATAACTTGCCAAACCCCAAACAAAACCATTCCAGCCAATCCTAAAGAACACCTTGGTCAATATATAAGATTCTACGAAGGTTCCATGTACTAGGGTAATGTCCCAGAAACCTACAACCCCCCAGATGGGTCCCCAGACCAGATAAGCCCTGAAACCTAGAGGGCCCAGCCTCTCCAGAACATCAGCTAGTTCCATCTCCCAACCCCGTTTTGCTGACAGCCCCTTCCAACATGAAAAAATTAGAATGGCCATAGCCCAAATACTTCTAAAGAGTGGGATAGAAAGATCAAAGGTGATGGTGGTGTTATACAGAGAAGGTAGGGTTTACAGATGAATATGATTGCTGAATCACTAAATTAGTATTTCTTTTAGTCTCTAGTATCTTACAGCAGCTAGAAGTAAAAACCTAAAATTGTGGAATTCTAACCCATACCAAACTCTGAAATCTGTTCTACAACTAATTGTGCTGTGCTTTGAAATTTATTGCTTTTTTTGTATATGTGTTATTTTTCACAAAAAAGTGAAAAATTTCTTTTTTCTCTCACAAAAAAGAAAAAGTCGATTGTGATGATAATAAAGTATTTATTTCTTCTAACCTCCTATACTCTGGAGCAGCTAGAAGGAAAAATCTGAGATGATGGTATGGTCACCCATGACAAATTCTGGGATCTGTCCTGTAACTACTTGAAGAATGCTTTGAAAACTATTGCTTTTTTCTTTTTTCTTTTTTTGCTTTGTATATATGTTATATTATGCAACACAAAGTTAAACAAAAACAAAACTAACAAAAAAGTTAAATGAAAGAAAGGAACTCATAAAATATCATATGAATCATCAAAGCAAGATTTTAACCTTGAAAAGACAGCTGCTTAACAGTCTTGCCACTCAACTGTCTAGTGTCCAAAGACCCACTGTGGGAAAAGCCACCCTGTATTTTGTGTTAAGACATTAAGGCTTTAATGGGTTGGAGAAGGTATCACTAAATAAATTAAGTCCAATTGTGCTATGCCTCTTTAGGGACTAAAAGCAGAGCTAAGATTTGAAGGATAGTTTCCTCTTCAACGTTCTCATACTGTAGAGTGATAACTTGAATACAATATGAATTCCATTATAAGCAGAATAGAACAAAAAGAGTTTGATAATAGGGGGCAATCTTGTGTGTGTGTGTGTGAAAGAAAACAATGAAACAAAAAGAAAAAGTAAACAAGAGACTTTCAAGTATCTGCAATTTCTTGGTCACAGAGTCTGAGCTACAAGTGTAATGTGACAGAAGTAGAATAAACCCATGGCCAGTCTCGTTAACTAGTGCTGCAAGTTCTCTGAAAGCCCTTTATGTAGAAATTACAATGTTGTGGGGTGGCTGCCGTGGCTTAGCAGGCAGAGCTCTGACCTGCCGTGCTGGAGGTCTGGAGTTCGATCCCTGGTGCCTCCTGCCCATATGCAAATTAAAAAAAAAAAAGAAATTACAATGTTGTGAATGGAACTTTTCAAGTTTCAGAAGGTTACACAAACTTCTTCAGGGTAGTAACTTTTTAGTACACAGGAAAATAAGATAAAAGAATTTTTCCTCAAGGAAAATTAAGCAGGTTCAACCTCAGTTACAATGATACAAGACAACAGAGCTCTGCAAACTAATGATAGTGACATTAAAGTCAAACCTTTAACCTCCTGGTGACTCAAGGGTCCTTCTACTAATGAGCAGAAGGGCAAATTGTGGTGTATACCACAATGGAATGCCTACCACAATATGGAATATTGTGCAGCTGCAGAAAGGAATGAAGTCATGAGGCATGCAAGGAGGTGAATGAACTTTGAGGATATTATGTTGAACAATATGAGCCAGAAACAAAAGAACAAATACTGTACTGTCTCACTGATATAAGCTAACTATAATGAGAAAACTCTGAGAATTAAATTTAAGAGCATAGAATATCTGGAGATAAAAAGTGCACAGAGATTGGGCAATCGATAATTAAAGAGTACATAATATTCAAAAAGGCTCATTGTAAAGGTTCAGAATGAATAGCACAATAGTGTGTGAAATTAGGGTCTACATTTTAAGCTCTTACAGCAGTTACACTTATTTCTGAGTTTTAACTGTTATTTCTAAATTCCGAGATGCTGAGCTTTTTGTGTATAACCTGATCATTCCCTGGAACCTTTGATGTCTGCGAGATACCTTAGACTTAGAGTTAGAATTCTGCAGCTTTATTATCCTGCATTATTCCATACAGCAACTGTTAAAGAAGTTGAAAAAGAGATCAGACCTCAATTAGAGATATGAATAAAGCTGATCTGGTTAGGACTAAGGTAAATCAGAATATAGGGTAAAGGATGATATATGTATTTTTAAACTTCAGCTTCTATGTGAGACCAAAGGAAAAAAAAATATTTATCTGGCCCAAAATTTAAATTTCCTATAGCCCACTACCTAATTTAATCTGTCTGGTCAGT
Source organism: Myrmecophaga tridactyla (assembly GCA_004026745.1). Classification (NCBI taxonomy): domain Eukaryota; kingdom Metazoa; phylum Chordata; class Mammalia; order Pilosa; family Myrmecophagidae; genus Myrmecophaga; species Myrmecophaga tridactyla. The sequence continues at coordinate 13,999 of PVIY010035068.1, forward strand.
TTATTTAAACAACATAATTACATAGAACCTAAAATAAGAAATGAGACCTTGTTATTCTGTACAGGTTCATGTGATACCCAGATACATCCTAGAGTATTTGGGGCAGAAAATAAGAAAGTATTTGCAGAGTCCCTTGAGGTACTGGAGAAAAAAATGTGGAACTATTAAATTTCCCCAGCTGGGAAATTCCTGATATTCTCTCAAGTATTAGGGACTCCTAGTTTAATAAGCCAAGCCCTCAATCTTGAGGCTTGACCTTATAAAACCTCTATAATGGCAAAGCTAAGCCTACTTATAATTATGCCTAAGAGTTACCCCCAGAGAACCTTTTCTGTTGCTCACATGTTGCCTCTCACTCTGAGCCAAATTCTGCAAATAAACTCACTACCCTCCCACCTACATGGAATATGATTCCCAGGGATATAAGTCTCTCTGGCAATGTGGGGCATGACTGTCAGGGATAAGCCTGGCTCTGGCATCATGGGATTAAGAATGCCTTCTTGACCCAAAGCGGGAAAAGAAATGAAACAAAATAAAGTTTCAGTGGCTAAGAGATTTCAAATAGAGTTGAGAGGTCATTCTGGAGGTTACTCTAATGCAATATTCAGTCAGATATCACAAATTGTCATAGTATGCCAAGCTTCAACCAACAGTATTCCTGAAAACCCTAAAGTATACCCTGGGCTCTATCTAAGACTCTATGAAAACTTTTATTTAAGTTTATTTTTTCAGAAATGTAAAACTTCCAGATTGCTCCTATGCCATATAGGCCCTGAAATGCAGAGGTACTGGTCTCCCCAAGAATATCATGTTTCGTTCCTTTACTCCATAATATTGACACCCCTTTTCAGCACAAAGAACTTAGAGTGGCCATTGCCCAGGTAGCCCCAAAGATCGGGAGAATGATCAAATAAGGTGGATGTATAACTGAGAAATTAGGGTTTACAAATGATTGTGACTACTGACTCATTATATAGATATTTCTTTTTAGTTTCTAGCGTATAGAATAGCCAAAAGGAAATATCTGCAATTGTTGAACTGTAATCCAGTAGCCTTGATCCTTGATAATAATTGTATAACTATATAGCTTTTATCTTGTGACCATGTGATTATAAAAACCTTATGACTGATAAAACCCCTTTATCCAGTGTATGGATGGATGAGTAATTAAAAAAAGACATGCATGAAAAAAATAACAATAATAATAAATTGGGAATATGGGGAAATACCCCTACCTAAACTATGGACAATAGTTAATAGTCCATTAAAATAAAAAAATTATTATTACTTTAATAATTTTTCATCAATTATAACAAATTTAACTAGTGTAAAAAATAGTAGAATTACAAAAACATGCTATCATCAATTGTAACAAATTTTCTATACGAATGCAAAGTTTCCACAACAGTCCTGTTGGTGGGGTGGTGTCTGGGACTCCTGTATTTTATGCAGAATTGTTCAGTAAACCCACAATTTCTCTAATAATTTTTAAAAAATAAAATGTCAAATATTTAACATCCTACCACGAGGTAGCACTTACTAGATAACAGTTTGGAGAAACTTAACCAAATATTAGGTTATATCGTTGGATAAATTATAAAATTTTGAGACTATAAAACTGTTAATTGGCTGAATCATTGCCCCATACTATGCCAGTTTTCTGAACCCTTTGTGCCTCGCTTCTTAGGCCGATAATTGACACTAGGATAAACAGCCTATAGATGAGCTATTCTGCTTAGACTGCTATTGTCACTAGTCATCATTTAGTGGCAAAAAACCTGAGTATTTTAGTTTCAGTTTTTAGTTTTTGCTATTGTCACCAGTCATCATTTAGTGGCAAAAAACCTATTTTAGTTTCAGTTTTTAGTTTTAGTTTTCTTGTTTGATAATATTAATAACAAGTTCTTCCTTTTTTTCTGCATGCGGAAGAGAACTAGTTTGAGCTAAAATATGTAAGTTAAACTATAGCCCTCATATATTTATTACTGTATACCATATAGTAATTCACTTTATCACTCTTGTGAAATTAATGCCCAAGATGTATGAACTAGTTCCCTACCTTCAGCATCTCCCTTCTGAACTACATGCTCAGTGGATTAAAAACTGCCATAATTATAGAGGACTCTTTTATATATAAGGTATTGTGGCATATAAAAGAGGTCTAATATATTACTAGGCAGTATTAGAGAAAGACTACAATGACAAAGTCTTCTAACTTTCCATAAGTAGCCAAAACACTGTCAACTTCCTCACAGAATATCTTTAGGATATTCTAAAGCTAGAATGTCTTTATTCTATCCTCGTGGAATTTTATTTAGGATATGCTAAAGGTGGAATATATTTATTCTATCTAACAGTCCTTTTAAATTGGAAGAGAGAAATGAGGTTACTGGGGATATGGGACTTATCTTAAAACAGCCTGAACCAAAAATGAAATTTCTTTAAAATCTTGTATTTCATCTTAAAAATTAATGGGCTGCCAAATCATATTCCATTGCATTTTTGAATGTGTCTTAATAATAAGGTTTTCTTTTGTATCTTTAATTTTCTTTAAGTAGGTATTAATTCATACATAGCTGTGTGATTGGCAGAAACATTGACACCCCTCGCGGGGTAAGGACCAGTACAGGAAATGGTTCCATCAGCCCTGGGCCCCAGAGGAAGCCATCTGTATAGGATGCTCTTGTTTCTCCCCTAGGCAAGTTTCTCCTCTAGATAAGTTTCTCCACTTGCAGATGGACAGCAGCATCTGTGGTTGTACCTTGGAAGTAAATGAGGGCATTATTAACTCTGGCTCTATGATTCCCATTTCCTTTATCCAGGTGAATTCATTTTATCTCCTATCACTCCTTTTAAACAAGGTCATGGACTCCACCCAAGTCTTACCTTTCAGGTACACTGGAAAGGAAACAAGAATTTGTTGCAGTGGATTTCTTATAAAACCACAGACTGCTCTAGTACTGATCCTCCGAGAAGAGTATGACCTTGGGAGAGTTATCATGACAACACCCCCCGAAATACTGGAATTCTTCGGAAAGGAATTTTCACCAAGCAAGTCTGAGGAAAACTTCCCTTTTCCAATACTTTGGAGTCTGGGAAAGATGTTTATCCTTCTAACCCTACTTAAAACTGATTTGGATGTATATCATCTCAAGAATAAAAATTAAAGAGAAATAAAAATAGTCTCTAGTATGTGGCTCATATGATTTATTACTACAGCCTGATAGTGACAGATGCTGTTTTTGGAGTTTCTGTTGTTGAAACGGTAATTAATATGAATTCTCTAAGTAAAACAATTGCGTTTGGCAGATGTTTCCAGAAACTTAAAATTATCACTTAAAATTGATTGAGCCAAATACTTTTCATTAGTTGTTTTTTTTTTAATTTTAATTTGTTATAACAACGCCTTGAGTTGGCATTTTACAAATGTGAAAATGGAGTCTGAAGATTAGCCATTTAATAATTGAAACCTTTCTATTGCCTTACAACTAATAAACATTGCTGTGTACTACCATTTAATTACATGAGGGTTTGGGGTGGGGAGTGTGAATTCCGAGGCCCCCTCCCTCTTCAATTGAATCGCTCTACCACTTATTAAATCTTTAAACTTGGATAATTCACTGAACTTGTAAGTTTCTCTGTTTCCTCATCTGAAAACGGGAATTGAAAAAAGTACCTGCCTCATGATGGTGTTGTAAAAATTATAAACATTCGTTGTTACTATTAGGGGATATAGTATTTAACTAATTCATCCTGTGATTTTATTTTATAGGTCACACCAACCTGGAGATTAAAACTAGATCCACAAAGTAGCACATGAGGTATTCTGCATTTAATAACATTATATTTGTGGTTTAACCTGTTTGTGAGTAACGCTGAAGGTCAATGGCATGTAATGTGTAACATTGCTGAGATCTTAATCATAGATATAAAAATGCTTGTGTGTGGGAGGAGAACTTAGCTACCCACCTCTTAACTCAGCTTGATTGTTCCTTCTGATCACACTGCTGGCAGTAGTTCTTGCAAAATGGTAAAATAACAACACATTCCTTGCATGTGCTTTAAACAATGTGTCAGTGATAGAAAAGAAGAATGTGCTGAAGTCTAAGAACAGAATGGGACTTAGCTAGAAAATGCAAGCTTCGGGTAAATGAGATAGTGGCATATTACATTCAGTTTCAGCTGCTTTATTTTCTGAATGTGTCTAACATGCTATCCTTAGACAATTAAGACCTGGAAACTCATGAAACTGTTTCAGTGGATGATCAAACCATATTTGTTTTAATTACATTGTAATTGAATTTCACTTTTGTAAAAGTCAGGGTCCAAGCAGATAAGAAGAAGCATGCTGCAGGTTATTGAGGGAAGTAAATAAAGGATTTGCAAATGTGAGGGTATGGGAAACAAGCAAGCAATGGTTCATTGCTCCAACACAAGCAAAAGTGGGAAGCTGTATTGTAGGTCTACAATGGCAAGGGGTGGAGGTGGTTGCCTGAGCCAGGAGAGGGCATGCCTATTCTACAGGGTGCCAGCCTTCCCATGGCACCCAACCCATGGCAACTTGACAGCTCTTATACTCCTTTCATCATCTGATCTTCTGTTGGTGCCTCCCATTGGCTGAATCTTAACTAAAGTCAAAGAGTAAGGAGATCTCTTGATGGATACAACAAAGGTCCACGGCCTGAGGCACAGAGTAGGAGGGAGGTTGGAAGAGCTAATGGAAAACATTCAACACAATCCTGCATATATCAAATCATTAAAGGTTTGAAGGTTTCTTAAACGTTTGACTCATTTACTCAGTCCAGTCAACAAATATTCACATATTGTATGCTGAGTATTATTCTAATAACCAGGAATACAGCAGCGAACAAGAGACCAAAAATCCTGGTCTTATGGCACTTGCAGTCTAGTGGGAGTTATAAGTAATGCCATTTTATGAAGGTAAGTTATGTGCTCTAAAATTATTTGTGGATTTGGATATTCACAAAGTTTTCTGAATGGATTCTTCTTGAATACCAAGACAATATTTATTTCTCATTCTTTCATTCAGTTTCTAACAAATTGATAAAAGACTCTTCTTTTTCCTGTGAACCCAGTGTTCTCTCCCTTAGGTTGAGTTTATTTCTAGCAGTCTCTAAGTCACTTATGTAAATATCCCAGCAGACTAGTCTTACCCTTTATACTGTTAATACCTGAATGGTAGAATAGCAAAGAGTAATTATATTTTAAAAGAGTATAAAAAATTATAGACTAGTAGGGAAAATAAATTGAATAAGAAAAAATAGCTCATCTATATAACTAAGGCTATAAAGTAGAGGAAATATGCAGAGAACTGGCAGGACAAATTTAAGCACAAATTAATTTGGTAGGGTAAGTCCAAAATTATCTATAAATTGGAATAAAGAGAAAATAATGAAATGCTTCAGTTTAGAAAAATTGTAAGAATGAATTAAAAAACTAAAATCCAACCTGTTGCTGTCTACAAGAGACTCTTCTAAAACAAAACAAAGTATAAATTTTTAAAGTAAATAAAAATAACCCATGACAATAGTAACAAAAGGAAATGGAATGAAGACTTTTTATAGTACAGAAAATAGACTTATGAGGAAGAAATGCTACAAGAATTAAACAATGTCACTTCATAAAAATAAAATGATCCTAAAGTTGTATGCATCTAGTAACAAAAATTCAAACTACATAAAGTAAAAATTAACAGAACTATATGGGAAAATAAATGAACCTTCCATGAAGGTGAGTATTCTACTGATAGAAAAAGCAGACCCCCAAAACAATAATGGTAAAGATTTAATAAAAATAGATAAATTCAATTTGATAGATTTATGTGTAATACCGTATTCAGCAGCTGCAGAATATATAGTTTCAATAAGCACATAAAAAACTGATCATATTTTAGATAATAAAGCAACCCTAAATGCATCTCAAAGTATTACTACTATGCTATCAAATTAAAAATTGATAACTAAAAGTTGATAAGGATAATGCTTATAAAAACATTTAAAACTTATGTCAAAGAAATAATAAATGTTAGGAAAATATTAATAACTGAATGATAAGTATATAATGCACATCATAAATTATGAAATATGGTATTAAAACAAAAATAGAAAGCCTAAAATCTTGTATCTGTACAGAAGAAGGGCTGAGTAAAGCATCTGTCTTAAGCAGTTAGAAAAAGGAGAGCAACATAAACCTAAGGGAGTAGGAAATCACATATCGTTATAGAATTTCTTGTTAAGTTTCGTAAATCATTGCGTTTTAGGATAATTGAGAAAAAAAGACCAAATAGAATGATGTACACAGAACCCTTTTTTTAATAATTAAAATTTTTTTTAAATGCAAAAAAACACCAAACCAATGCAAACATTTATAACTTTTGATCATTTCGTTCTACATATATAATCAGTAATTCACAATATCATCACATAGTTGCATATTCATCATCATGATCTTTTCTTGGAACATTTGCATCTATTCAGAAAAATGTACACAGAATCTTAACAAGTAGTTTTGTAGTAAGTAATAAAGATCCTTCAGCAATTAAAATATCAACAGGTAGCAGAGGCCTCATAGTACTCTGGTAATAGTACACCCTTCAACAAGCTGAGTGTTTCAGAAAAATAATTTTTTGATTGGTTGAACTAGAGATTGACTAAAAGTGTCAAGGAACAGTAATAGAAGACTACTTACTTCTCTCCTAAATACATTCTCCTTACCAATACAGGTACCATTTTGTTTTTCCCACCCCCAGCTGTTACATTTATCCTCTGATCTATGTAAAACTGCTTTTTTTTTCTGATGCTGGGATTTTGTAGACTAAAGTGATCATTTATAGAGTTTTGAATTTCATAGCACAATATATGTCTTTAACTGAAAATTAAAATAAATATGCACATATGTTTTTTTGCAAGGAAAGAATATCATCATTTAATTTTTTTTTTTTTTTTTGCATGGGTAGGCACCAGGAATCAAACTTGGGTCGCCAGCAGGCACGCAAGAATTCTATCACTGAGCCACCATCGCACTGACCTCATCATTGAATTTTAAGATCAAAATCTTAATTTAAAAAAAATGGAGAAAAAAAGTTATCAACCTTATACTGATATGAAATGCTGCTCCGTCTTTTTCCTGCAATGGTCATTGCTTGTTGGTAATTTCATTTTAGAGGTACATCAATTGACAAAGCAGTGTTTGAGAAACACTGAAGAATAGAGGCTAATGCCTATTTCAATTATATTTGAATTACTGTAAAGAAACATCAACTAAAATCGGGAGTCTTCAGTACTGTCATTGTGTTCATCAGTGACCCTCCAGTGACAGTTTTCAGTTTCTTCAACCTTAGCCTAAAATCACCCTCGGACACAGTTGATCTCACCTTCCTTGGTAGTTTCTTCACTTGCTTCCAGGAAACCACATTCACACATTCCCTAGATTTGTTCGTTTGATTTTCAGTGGTCACTACAGAAATTCCTTTCCTACTTCTCTTCTCCCCACTGCCTTAATTTTGGACCATCCCAAAGCTCAATCTTTGCTCTCTCTTTCCTTTCTCTCTCTCTGTTTCGTTCTCTATTCATTCACTTGTGATTGAGCTTATTTAGTCCAATGACTTTAAATTCATCTATATGATGACAATTCCTAAATTTACATCTCTATTCCAGATTGCTCTCCTGAACTCCAGACTTAATATCCACTCTCTACTTGACTTCCACAACTTGGGTGTCAAATCTCAATATTGTGTCCATAAGCAAACTTCTTCTCTTCCTCATGTAGCAGAGGCCTCTGGTGCTTGCATCACATGCCTACTGCCTGCTTTTAATTTCAGCTTCACCTGTGGGCGACGATTTTGTGTGAGCTCAAAGTCACTTTGCATTGACAGCGACTCATCTCAAACTGGTGCTATGTCTGTCTTCACTTGGGCCAGTTCCTTTTCCAATGTTTATTCTATGTTGTGGAGCAGCTGGGACAACCTTCAACTTATAGAGAATGGACACTGGTGGGTGAAAACTCCTCTGTTTTAGATGGAATGCTCTGCGAGGCATTCTGGATGCTTCTGAGAAATTTCATTGGAGTCAAACTCCATTGCCTATCTCACTTTCTCTATTCCCTTACTCTTGCTTCCTGGACTCACCATCTATATAAATAACTGCATCTAAGTACATGTCTCAGGTTCTGCTTTCAAGGGAACCCAAATGAATGCAAACATGTGCCTCTTGCAGCGCTCCTCAAGTCAACTGATGGCAACTCCTTTCTTTCCCATGCTTAGACCATAAAATTTGGAGTCATTTTCAAATAATCTCATATTTAAAATCTAATCTGTCAGGAAATCTTGCTTATTCTGTTTCAAATATTTCAAATATATGACCCTTCTAACCATCTCTACTGTAAATCATTGTTCTCAATACTTCCAAAGCCTGGAACATGTCTCCCTGTTTCTACTCTTGTTCTCCAGTGGTGCATTCTCAACACAGCTACCAGAGTGATTCTTTTAAAGTTTTAATGTGGCATCAAAGCCATTTATGGCTATTTGAATGGATATTTTTAGTTTCTATTGCAAATAGATTTAAAAAATCTGATTTCCTCTTCAGATTGTTCATTATAATGTACAGAAACACTACCGATTTTTCTGGGTTGACCTTGCATTTCACCACTTTGCTGAATTTATTTATTAGCTCTACTCACATTGTAGTGGATTTTTCAGGATTTTCTGTATATAGGATCATGTCATCTACAAATAGGGAAAGTTTCACTTCTTCCTTTCCAGTTTAGATTTCTGTTATTTTTTTTTTCTTTTCTAATCTCTCTGGCTAGAATTTCCAGTAAGTGTTGAATAGCAGTGATGACAATAGGCATCTTTGCCTTGTTGCAGATATTAGAGGGAAAATTTTAATCTTTCACAATTGCATACGATATTAGCTATGGGGTTTTCATATATGCCCCTTATTATGTTGAGGAAGTTACCTTCTGTTTCTAGTTTTCTAAGTATTTTTGTCAAGACAGTGTGCTGGAGTACGTCAAATGCGTTTCCTGCATCAGTTGAGATTATCATATTTTTACTTTTAGTTTTGTTAATGCTATGAATTATATTAACTGATTTTCTTATGTTGAACCACCCTTACATACCCGAGATAAACCCCACTTGATCATGATGTTTAATTCTTTTAATATGCTGTCAGATTCCATTTGCTAGTAATTTGTTGAGGATTTTACATCTATATCCATAATGGATGTTGGTCTGCAATTTTCTTTTCTTATGGTATCTTTATCTGACTTTGGTATTAGGGTGATGCTGGTTTCATAGAATGAGTTATTCTTCAATTTTTTGGGAGAGTTTGAACAGAATTTCTGTTAATTTTTCTTGGAATATTTGACAAAATTCACAAAGGAAATCTTCAGAGACTAGGCTTTTCTTACTTATTGTTAATCTGTTGAGATCTTCTATTTTTTTCTTGAGTCAGTATAATAGTTTGAGTATTTCTAGGAATTTGTCCATTCATCTAGGTTATTTAATAAACAAAACATCTAAGCTGTTGCAATGGCAAATTAAAGCAAATTTAATTTGTTATACAATTGTTCATAGTATCCTCTTATAATCCTTTTTATTTCTGTGGGGTCGGTGAAATGTCATCCCTTTCATTTCTGATTTTAGTTACTTGTATCTTCTCTCTTTTGTTCTTTGTCAGTCTAGCTAAAGAAATGTCATTTTTATTGACCTTTTCAAAGAACCAACTTAAGTTTTGTTGGTTCTCTCTATTGTTTTTATTCTCTGTCTCATTTGTCTTTGCTCTAATATTTCCTGTTTTCTTCCTTCTACCTGCTTTGTTTGGTTTGCTCCTCTTTTTTTTCTCATTTCTCCAGTTGTGAGGTTCATTCTTTGATTAGATATATTTCTTCTTTTTAAAATTCATTTTTACTGAGATATATTCATTCTCCATAAAATCCATCCAAAGTATACATTCAGTGGCTCACAGTAACATCATATAGTTGTCCATTCATCAGCACAGTAAATTTTAGAACATTTTTATTAATCCAAAAATAAAAATAAAAGAACATCTAAAACATCCCATAACTCTTACCCCACACTATTATTTTTTGTGTCTTTATTGTATTACTCATTTACCCGTACCTGCATAAGGGGAGGGTTAGTCACAAGGTTTTTGCAATCCCTTGATCACATGATAAATGCTATATAGCTATACAATCTTACCAAAGATCCAGGCTACTGAATTACAGTTCAACAGTTTCAGGTATTTCCTTCTAGCTGTTTGAATACACTAGAAACTAAAAGGAAATATCTATGTTAAATCAGTAGTCATAATCATTTATTAGACCCTAACTTCTCAGTTATACCTTCCCTTCAGCTGTGAGGATGGCATTAAGTTTCTTCTCCCTTGACCTGGCCTCTTGAGCTTAGTGTTACTTTCCCATATTGGGCCTTCTTGTTGAGCTACTGGATCTTCAGGTATATCTGGGCACTGACCATTTTAACTTCTTCATGCTCTACCTTATGGGGTAGAGGAATGACACTGGTTGATGTTCTTGAGGAGATTGGTACCCCTTGGTCTCAAGGCTTATAGGAAAAATCTGGAGGCTTTAAGTTTCTGATAAAATGAACTTGATAGTAAAACTTTTTTAGAGTCTTAGATAGAGCCCAGGGTATTCTCTAGGGTTTTCAGGAATACTGTTTGCAGGGGCTTGGGTATACTGTGGCAATTTGCAATATCTGGCTGAAGCTTGCATAAAAGTAAACTCCATAAACTCCAGAATGACCTGTCTACTCTATTTGAAATCTCTTAGCCACTGAAACTTCAATTTGTTTCATTTTTTTCCCTCTTGTGGTCAAGAAGGCATTGTCAATCCCACAATGCTAGTGCCAGGCTCATCCCTGGGAGTCATGTCCCGTATAGTGGGGAGGATAGTGAATTTGTTTGCAGAATTGGCTTAGAAAGACAGGCCACATCATGAGCAACAAGAGAGGCTCACTGGGTGTGACTCAGGCAAAATTATAAGCAGTCTTAGCTTCACTATTTCAGAAATAAGTTTCATAAGAGCAAGCTCAAAATCGAAGACCTGGCTTATTAAATTTGGAGTCCCTAATGCTTGACAGAATACCAGGAATTCCCCAGGTAGGGAATTATTTTGTTGAGGATTTTTGCATCTATAGACATCAAAAAAATTGGTCTATAGTTTTCTTTTCTTGTAGTATCTTGCCTGGCTTTGGCATTAGGGTGATGTTGGCTTCATAGAATGAGTTAGGTAGCCTCCACTCCTCTTCCATTTTTTGAAAAGTTTGAGCAGAACTTGTACTCATTCTTCCTTGAATACTTGGTAGAATTCATATGTGAAGCCATCTGGTCCTGGGCTTTTCTTTTGATCATTGATTCAATCTCTTTACTTGTGTCTTCTATTTCTTCTCTGTTCAATGTTGGTTGTTCTTATTTATTCATGAAGTTGTCCATTTTGTCTAAATTATCTAGTTTGTTAGCATATAGTTCGTAGTATCCTCTTGTTATCTCCTTTATTTCTGAGGGGTCAGGCCTTATGTCCCCCTCCCATTCCTGATTTTATTTATTTGCATCTTTTCTCTTTTTTATTGTCAGCCTAACAAGGGTCCATCGATTTTATTGATTTTTCTCAAAGAACCAACTTGGTTTCTTGTTGGTTTTATTGTTTCTCTCTGTTTTTTTCATGTTCTCAATTTCATTTATTTCTGCTCTAATCATTGTTATTCTTTCCTTCTGTTTGCTACGGGGATAGTTTTCTGTGCTTTCTGTAGTTCCTCCAGGTGAGCAGTTATTTTCTTGATTTTTGTGCTTTTTTCTTTGTTAATAAGAGTCTTTAGAGCAAAAAATTTCCCTTGAGCACTACCTTTGCTACATCCCATTAGTTTTTGTATGTTGTGTTCTCATTTTCATTTGTCTTGAGATATTTACTGATTTCTCTTGTAATTTCTTCCTTGACCCACTGGTTGTTTGAGTGTGTTGTTTAGCCTCCATATAGTCATGAATTTTTTCAGTCTTCCACCTGTTATTGATTTCCAACTTCATTCCATTATGATTAAAAAAAGTGCTTCGTATAATGTTCTTTTAAAATTTATTGATACTTGCTTTGTGACCCAACGTGTGTTCTATCTTGGAGAATGATCCATGAGCAATTGAGAAAAATATATGTCCTGCTGTTATTGGATGCAATGTTCTGTAAATGTCCATTAAGTCTAGTTTATTTATCATATTATTCATAATCTCTGTTTCCTTTTTGATTGTCTGTTTTATCCATTGGTGAGAGTGGTGTTGACGTCTCCAAATATTTTTTGTAGAAGTGTCTATTTCTTCCTTCAGTGATGTCAGTGTGTTGCCTTATGTATTTTGGGGCATTCTGGCTCAGTGTATAGAAATTATTGATTGTTATGTCTTCTAGATGAATTGTCCTTTTTATTAATTCATAGTGTCCCTTTTTGTCTCTTAACTGTTTTACATTTGAAGCTTAATTTGTCTGATATTAGTATAGCTGCCCCCACTCTTGTATGGTTGTTTTCATGAAATTTCTTTTTCCAGCTTTTCAGATTTTTCCCTTGGGTCTTAAGTAAGTCTTTTATAGACAGCATATAGATGGATCCTGTATTTTTTTTTTTTT
>PVIY010035069.1:0-26629 GCA_004026745.1 Myrmecophaga tridactyla
TGTGCTCTTTTCTGGAAACAAGATATACTTGGAGCTGACCAACATTCAGGGTTATAACAACTAAAGCTCAGTGTGCTTCTAAAGAATCATGGGGGAGGGATGCCAGAAGCAGTGGAGACAGGTAGGAGCAAGGTCAGTTCTGGAACAGGTTGGAGATGCTCTGTGTATCATACACTAACTTATCCTCAACCACCACCCATCTCCCAAGTCAAGCTCTGTATAAATCTCTTCTTAATGCCCTACCTGTTTTCCCCACTCAGTTTGTTCTGTCCTGTTTGCCTGGCTAATTCTTTCTTCTAGACTTGTTAGAACACTATCTCCTTCATAAAGCTGTTCCTGATCCCCATCTTATCTCATCTCAGTTTTGTTAGTCCCTTATGCTTCTTGCGCCATAGAATGAAGTCTAGTGTTTGAGATCCAGAATCAAAACGAATTATTAAATTGACATTTCTGTAGTCATTAATGTATTGATAATTAAAACTAAACTCACCATGCAGAATATTTGTGCATGTGTGCATTTCAACACATACATATTGGAACATAAAACAACAATAACCTATCCTGAACAATTCTGGAAAACATCAATCACATGCAAATGGTGTTAAATCAAAATTTGTATAAGAAGAACACTATTTACACCTTGTATTAGTTAGGGTTCTCTACAGAAACAGAATCAACAAGGTACACTCACAAATATAAAATTTATAAAAGTGTCTCACGTGACCATGGAAATGCAGAGTCCAAAATTCGCAGGGCAGGCTGTGAAGCCAATGATTCCGATGGAGGGTCTGGATGAACTCCACAGGAGAGGGTCACCAGCCAAAGCAGGAAGAGAGCCTGTCTCTTCTGAATCCTTAAAAGGCTCCCAGTGATTAGATTGAGCATCACCCATTGCAGAAGACACTCCCCTTGACTTGCTTCAAATGGAATCAGCTGTGGATGCAGCTGACGTGATCATGATGTAATTCTATGAAATGTCTTCATTGCAACAGACAGGCCAGCACTTGCCCAACCAGACAAACAGGTACCACCACTTGGCCAAGTTGACACATGAACCTGGACATAACAGTCCATCCCTTGTCAACTTGGCAGCTAACATATCACCTTAAACCATACCTAATTCTAAATAAAAAACATTAAAACATACATTTTTTCTTTCACCTAACAATACTCAACTGTCCTGCATATAATCAGAAATACATTAAGTCTCTCCAGAATAGGGTGCAAGTCCTTGGGTAATATTCATTCTTAAACTTGACACCTTCAACTTAAATAGTACAACATGACCAAACGGCATTACACTCCTCCTTTCTGTAACTGATCACGTGGCCATAGTTCATATTTATCACTACCTTCTTCCACTACCCATTCCATGTTGCCTTTACCCTCAGCAAACACTTCAGTTGGTCGTGGTTCCTTCCCTGGTGGAGTGACCCAAACCTTCATTCCTGAAGTTTCAGAGCCACTGGTAATACTGCCTGGATTGGGTTGTTGCAGTTTTCCATTGATTTTAATCACAGGGCACAGTAATACTAAAAGATGCCCTAAGGGATCTCCTACACTCCAGGAAAACTTTTCTTTACCTCCATTGTGTAGTTGCAGTACTATTTCCCCCTGATAGTCAGGGTCAATTACCCCAGCCATTAATGTATTACCCTTTTTCACTTGTTGATCCAGGGGCATTAGTAGCCCGAAGTGACCAGATGGCAGCATTAGATTCCAGTTCAATGGAATCATTGTTGTTTCTCCTGGTGGAAGCACTCCCCATTTTGGAACTAAAACCTGTAGATCAGCAGAGGTCAGGGTTGTAGGGACAGGTAACAAAAATTTTCCTAGTGGATCACTAAGGGTAATAGTGACTGGTCCCACTCCCATTTCCACCCCTTGGTTCCTGGTCCCATAGATCCTGGCTATGGGAGAAAGAGCACCATACAGCAGATGCCGATTTGGAGCATACGCAGCTTCCTGGAGAACATTACTCCAGTCCTGCAAGGTATTGCCACCTAGTTGGCACAGTAATTGAGTTTTCAAAAAGCCATGCCACCATCCTATCAATCCAGTTGCTTCTGGATGATGGGGAACATGGTAAGACCAGAGAATTCCATGAACATGTTCCCAATCGGCACTTCATTTGCTGTGAAATGTGTTCCTTGATCAGAAGCAATGCTATGTGGGATAAATGATGATGAGTAAGGCATTTTCATAAGTTCACAGATGGTAGTTTTGGCAGAAGCATTGTGTGCAAGGAAAGCGAACCCATATCCAGAGTATGTGTCTATTCTAGTTAGAACAAATCGCTATCCATTCCATGAAGGAGTGGTCCAGTGTAATCAACCTACCACCATGTAGCTGGCTGGTCACCTCAGGGAATGGTGCCATATCGGGGGTTGAGTGTGGGGCTTTGCTGCTGGCAGATTGGGCACTCAGCTGTGGCTGTAGCCAGACCAGGCTTGGTGAGTGGAAGTCCATGTTGCTGAACCCATGCATAACCTCCATCCCTACCACCATGACCACTTTGTTCATGAGCCCATTGGGCAATGGCAGGAGTTTCTGGGGAAAGAGACTGACTGGTATCCACAGAATGGGTCATCTTATCCACTTGATTATTAAAATCTTCCTCTGCTGAAGTCACCATCTGGTGTGCATTCACAGAGGACACACATATCTTCATGTTTTTAGCCCACTCAGAAAGGACTATCCACATACTTCTTCCCAAGACCTCTTAGTCCCCAATTTTCCAATTATGGTCTTTCCAAGTCCCTGACCATCCAGCCAAACCATTAGCAAAAGCCCATGTGTCAGTAAAAAACACACCTCTGGACAGTTCTCCTTCCAAGCAAAATGAACAACCAGGTGCACTGCTCGAAGTTCTGCCCACTGGGAGGATTTCCCCTTACCACTGCCCTTCAAGGACACCCCAGAAAGGGGCTGTAGTGCTGCAGCTGTCCACTTTTGGGTGTTACCTGCATATCATGCTGAACCATCTGTAAACCAGGCCTGAATTTTCTCTTCCTCATTAATTCACTGTAAGGAACTCCCCAAGAAGCCATAGCTCTGGTCTTGGAAAGAGAAGGTAAAGTAGTAGGAGTGGAGACCATGGGCATTTGGGCCACTTCTTCATGTAACTTACTTGTGCCTTCAGGACCTGCACTGGCCCTATTTCGTATATACCATTTCCATTTTACAATAGAGTGCTGCTGCCACACCCAACTTTATGGCTTGGTGGGTCAGACAACACCCAGTTCACTATAGGTAACTCAGGTCTCATGGTAACTTGTTGGCCCATGGTTAAGTGTTCAGTCTTTACTAAGGCCCAGTAGCAAGCCAAACACTGTTTCTCAAAAGGAGACTAGTTATCTGCAACAGATGGTAAATCTTGCTACCAAATCCTAAGGGTCTGCATTGTGATTCTCCTTAGGGTCCTGCCAAAGGCTCCAAACAGCATCTCTATTTGCCACTGACATTTCCAGCACCTTTGGATCTGCTGGATCATATGGCCCAAGTGAGAGACCAGCTTGTAAAGCAGCCTCTCACAAACCTCCTCTTGCTCAGGTACCTACTGAAAATTAGCAGCTTTTCTGGTCACTCAATAAATGGGATGGAGTAGAACACCCAAATGAGGAATATGTTGTCGCCAAAATCCAAAGAGATCAACTAGGCACTATGCCTCTGTTTTGGTGATAGAAGGGGCCAGATGTAGCAACTTATCCTTCACCTCAGAAGGGATACTTTGACATGCCCCACACCACTGGGCACCTAGAAATTTCACTGAGGTGGAAGGCCCCTGTATTTTTGTTGGGTTTATCTACCATCCTCTGACATGCAAATGCCTTACCAGTAAGTCTAGAGTAGTTGCTACTTCTTGCTCACTAGGTTCAAGGAACATGATATCATCAATATAATAGACCAGGGTGATGTCTTGTGGGACGGAGAAACGAGCAAGATCCCTGCGGACAAGATTATGACATAGGTCTAGAGAGTTGACATACTCCTGAGGTAGAACAGTGAAAGTATATTGCTGACCTTGCCAGCTGAAAGCAAACTGTTTCTGGTGGTCCTTACTAACAGCTATTGACAAAAAAAGCACTTGCCAGATCAATAGCTGCATACCAGGTACCAGGAGATATATTGATTTGCTCAAGCAATGATACCATATCTGGAACAGCAGCTGCAATTGGAGCTACCACCTGGCTGAACTTATGTTAATCCACTGTCATCCTCCAAGACCCATCTGTTTTCTGCACAGGCCAAATAGGAGAGTTGAATGGGGATGTGGTGGGAATCACCAGCCCTGCATCCTTCAAGTCCTTAAGAGTGGCAGCAATCTCTGCAATCCCTCCAGGAATCCAATATTGCTTCTGATTCACTATTTTTCTAGGTAGGGGCAGTTCTAGTGGCTTCAGCTTGGCTTTTCCCACCATAATAGCCCTCACTGCATGAGTTAGAGAGCCTATGTGGGGATTCTCCCAGTTGCTCAGTATGTCTATTCCAATCATACATTCTGGAACTGGAGAAATAACTACAGAATAGGTTTGGGGGCCCACTGGACCCACTGTGAGATGTACCTGAGCTAAAACTCCATCAATCACCTAACCTCCATAAGCCCCTACTCGGACTGGTGGATCTGTGATGTTTTGGGTCCCCTGGAATTAATGTCACTTCAGAATCAGTGTCTAATAATCCCCAAAATATCAGACCATTTCCTTTTCCCCAATGCACAGTTACCCTGGTAAAATGCCATCGGTCTCTTTGGGGAAGGCTTGGAGGAAGATTAACAGTATATATTTGTGGCAGTGTAACAGGGTTCTCCCCCAAAGGGATCTGAACTCCCCTTCATTCAAGGGGCTCTGGATCTGTAAACTGTCTCAAGCCTGGAAATTGATTAAGGCACTGTGACTCTGTGTTTTTGTAGTTCAGGTTAAACTTCTGTTCACTTGACCTAGAACTCTTTTGTTGCTACAACTTGAGCAAGAATTTAGTAGGCTGCCCTCCTATTGTATTTCTAGGTACCCCATGATTTACTAGCCAATGCCACAAATCTCTGCAAGTCATATAACTTTGACTCCTGCTTTGAGTTTGCTGTCTATTATAATGACCATGTCTACCCTGTCTTTGGCGATTAAGTGCTGCTGCCTGGCTTCTGCCAAATCAGGATCCCATCATCCCCATTGTGTTTAAGGATCCCAGCTCAGTGACATCAGTTCCTATAGTAATATCTGACCTGCAGAGAAGTGCAACCACAGCACTCTTTAGGGATGATGGTGCTAGTCTCACAAATTTATTTCTCACTGTTCTGGTAAAAGGTGCATCCTCTGGACATTCTTGGGGTGTAAGAACAGCCTTTGCATGATAAATCCACTCTAACATTCCAATCTCTCTATGCGACTGGATCTCCTCCTCTACGTTATACCAGGGCAGTTCTGGCTTTTCAACCTCAGGTCATTTCAGCCACCTTTTGATCCATGTTTCAACCAACTATCAAACAAACTGTTAATACCTTTTCTAACCCCTTGAGCTATAACAATGAATGCAGAATCTCTGCTTAGTGGGCCCATATCAATAAATTCAGCCTGATCCAGCCTTATATTCCTCCCACCATTATCCCATACCCTTAAAATCCATTACACACATATTCCCCTCATTTCTCCCTATATAAATTGTAAAACTCACACAGTTCTTTTGGAGTATAATGTACCTCCTCATGTGTGATACTTTGTACCTCACTTTTGGGGGTCTGTTGGGACTTTAATCTAGTTATAGGTCTGGAAGAAATGAGGGTGCTGGGGGTGGGTCATGAAAAGAATTAGAAGTATCTTCTAGGCCATTTGCTTCAGGGCATTCATTTGCAGTTTCATCTGGTGAAACAGGATTAATCATTCTATGGCTAATCCCTTCACGTGGAGGCTGGTAGGCCAAGAACCCAAAGCAGGTTGGAAGTGGGATGGCTATGTCCTCAAGGCAGACTATCACAGGGTTATCTTGACAAGAGTAAGCATAACCTACAGTTTCAATCTTGCCACTGACATCATTATCAATCCATATGTCACCATCCCATTTTTCAGGGTCCAACTCCTTTCCAATCAATGCCCTCACTTTAATGGCAGACACCATGCAACATTGAGATTTCCATTTACATTGCAAAGTTGCTACCTAACAATAAGATTCTGAGTCTGATTTTCAGAGCTCTCAAGTCTACTGCTACAGGAAATAAGATTTTCCTTCAGGATACTCATAGAAACTTCTACATCTGTCAGACCACTCGTAAGCTTCTCATTTTAAGCCTTAAGCCCATCACTTTCACTCCTTAATGTAGCCAATGTATCTAACAACAACCAGCCAACATTTCTATACCTCTTATTTCCACAAAACTCTGTGAAGGTGTCAAAAACATTATCCACCAGAGCCCGGCTTTGTACAAGCGAAGCATTAGGAGAATCAAATGGTGATATTTTGATTATCTCTTTTGCCAACTCAAGCATGGATTGGGAGTGTCATTCTGATTATGGGAATCAGAGTCCTTAGTGCCTTTCAGTCCAGTTAGAGCAGAAAACCATTCATAGAAACCCATTTTTAAGATTCTGTTTCTTAAGAACCACTCCTGGTACCAAGCTTTATTAGTTAGCGTTCTCTAGAGAAACAGAATCAACAGGGAACACTCACAAATATAAAATTTATAAAAGTGTCTCACATGACCATGGGAATGCAGAGTCCAACATCCACAGGGCAGGATGTGAAGCTGACAATTCCAATGGAGGGTCTGGACAAACTCCACAGGAGTGGCTCGCCAGCCGAAGCAGGAAGGAAGAGACTGTCTCTTCTGAATCCTCCTTAAAAGGCTTCCAGTGATTAGATTGAGCATCACTCATTGTAGAAGACACACCCCTTGACTGATTACAAATGGAGTCAGCTGTGGATGCAGCTGACATGATCATGATCTAATTCTATGAAATGTCCTTATCACAACAGACAGGCCAGCCCTTGCCCAACCAGACAAACAGGTACCACCACTTGGCCAAGTTGACACATGAACCTGACCATGACACAACTCACCTCCCAATTACAGATGAAGAAAATCCACATAATCACATGTTTTCTTTCTATACACACACAGGTATGAAGATTTTTTTCCCTTTTCTGGAAATCCTGATAGACTGCTAATGTCTCATCTTTTTCTCTGTATTCTCAAATATTAAAAATGTAAGTAGATTTAGACTGTTAAACTTTCAGAACTGCGATATCAAGCACAATACTTTTAAAAATACACCAATTCTCCCCTGGGCATTAGACTGCAAATTTGAGGATGACAATATCCAAGAAAATTAAAATAGAGAAGAACAGTTAGTACAAATTTTTTTCTTTTGTTATCAAGGCTTGCAAACAAGTGATGGCTTGAAAACAAGGCCATGGTGGCTCAATGGCAGAATTCTTGCCTGCCATGCCAGAGACTCAGGTTTGATTCCTGGTGCCTGCCCATGCAAAAAAAAAAATGTGTAAGTGAAATCTATTGATAATTTTTTTAAAGGAAGGCAATATAACTGATAATCAGTTAAGAAAAAATGTTCATCATATTTAATAACACATGTATTGTATCTAATATAGTTATTTATAGCATTGTATTGCTTTATCCAAACAAAAGAAGTTCACTGTCCATGGGAGTAGAGATTACAGGTAGACAAAATGAACAAGAAAACTATAGATGAAAAAGCAAACTTGAATTTACTTGAAAACATCTATTCCAGGCACTATCCGTTTGCTTTCAATCACCTTCTTTAATTTAATCTAGCTCAAAATTCCTATTTTTGAAATAGAAATACAGTCAAAGTTGCCTGAGGCCATTCTGATTATTTAAGGGTTTGGGTAGATCTCATACCTGAACTCCAAAAAATCTAAGCAAGATCCCCAATTCCTTCCTTGACAATGGTTTTCATAGGGAGTAGAATAAAACTCAGGTCCTCCCAGCAAACAGCCTTCAATTACCAAAGCATAACCACATTGTATAGATTTAGATTAATTGGCACATACAGATCATATTTTGAATTCTTCATGTGACATCTCAAAGTATTGTGCTCACTCAGCGAGTTGGGGATTTTGAGATCCTTTCTGGTACCTTGATTAATAGATCACTACCATAGAAACCTTTCCATCAAGATGGAGAAAGGAAATTAACATGTTGCTAAATGAATTGTGTCCATGGTTTAGTAAAAGAACAACATCAATTCCAAAACACTGATTTGAAAGAGTCATATATTGACTTCTGTTTTTTAAAGTGGATTTCAATGTACAAAATATCAACTCAACAGAAATCGATAACTCCTTTCACTTCACAGTTTGCCTTTAAAACCATCATTCAGGTTTTCAGAGATTGGCCGTTTAATGCAGGACACGTTCCTAATAGTTGCTGCCTTAGTTGAGAATGCACAATACAAGTTGGCAGGATAAAGAGCAGAGACGCCAGCTCCCTGTAATGTGTACATTCTGAGATACATTCATTAAGCTTATCCTGACGGTAAAGGAATAAATGACAGCTACTCCTGAAAGCCAACATTTTCTTTCACTCCTAAGTTACATTCTCTGTGGCAGTATCAATCCTTAATAAAAATAGATCTGTCAATTTCAGCTTCAGTTTTGGGGTACAAAAATATTCATAAGAATAAAAAGGTTTTTAATAGCCCCTAACTCAATAGGAAATTCTCTTATATTATAAAACAGCTTAAGATTCAAGATGATCTGATCTCACATAGCAAAGAAAGATGCTCATTGTCTGTCTAGCTTGCAGTATACTATAGAACAAAATTAAATAAGTTAGTTTTTTCATATAAAGACCTTCCCTTCAAGGAAAGACATTATGCAAATATGTTTTTTTAATAGAGAAGTTCCTTAATGTTGCTATTATGTTTGGGCATTATCAGAAATAGTTATTTTACTTTCACAAAATGCCTGAAATTTTAATTAGTACTAAATAGGAAATATAATTGAGAATGTTTGTTTTCAGATTCTATTCAATAACTACAATTAAATATCAGTTTTTAAAAAGTGTCACAAGTTGCAAAAATGCGAAAACCCTTCTCTTTTTGCCAACCCTGATACTTTTCCTTAAAGAATTTAAAAGGACAATCTAATCACCCAGGAGGAAATGTATTTTATTTTTATCTACTCTACAACTTAAAAATTCTTTCAATTTTTCTCCTACAAGAAAAGCTTAATGGGGCATATTCGTTTGTTTCCACAGTATTTCAAGAAAGGCTTACTAGCTGAAGGCAAGAAAATATATACTAAAAATAAATAAATAAATAACAGCACTTTATTTTACTTTATATTTCAAATGAATTCTATAGGCTAAGAGTTGCTCATTTATAAACTATAAAACAATGTCAATCATTTTTAATGTTGTTTAAAGATCAGTTTTCCTGAAGGTAAAAAAAAAATTAAAACAGTTTCATCATTTGTTACCACAAAATGCAAACATATGCCATCTTGGTAAGGCACCAAAATTCAGTTTGCATTGTCTTTGATCTGATAAGAAGTACAATGAGCAATTTTTATGTTACAGAAGGAGTCAGTATCAAGTCTGTCACCTCTGGACCAGTCACTTGCAAATCCAATCACAGTTAGGGAATTTTCCCAGGAAGAATCAGTCAACATATATTGTATTACTGAGGTTCTTTCTCGTCTCCAATGTATTTATTGACTTTTCTTTTAAGTTTTCTTTTAAGTTTTGTCTTACATGTCCATTATTTCGATCAGGCCTGAAGTTTAAATTGCAAAGCAATTCATTCAAAGAATTCTAGGATGATTCATATAGGGATATTACAGTATCATATTCATCAATTCTGATGATCATTAAATACTAATCTATTAACATCCCTGGCCTCCCTTTTACTTATTTAAGATTGAGGGGTTGAGGAGTTGTGTTTAAGCAGGTGTCATGGCCAGGTTCATGCGTCAACTTGGCCAGGGGGTGGTGCCATTTGTCTGGTTGGGCAAGTTCTGACCTGTCTGTTGCTATGAGGACATTTCATAGAATTAAATCATGATCACACTGGCTGCATCCACAGCTGATTGCATTTGTAATCAGCCAAGGAGAGTGTCTCCTGCAATGAGTGATGCTTAATCTAATCACTGGAAGCCTTTTAAGGAGGATTCAAAAGAGACAGTCTCTCTTTCTATTTCAGCTGGTGAGCCTCTCCTATGGAGTTCATCCAGACCCTTCTTTGGAATCATCAGCTTCAGAGCCTGCCCTATGGATTTGGGGCTTTACATTCCCATGGTTATGTGGGATACTTTTGTCAATTTTACATATACAGATATTTCCTGCTGATTTTGTTTTTCTAGAGACCCCTAGCTAATGCAGTTTGGTACCAGGAGTGGGTGCTGGGTTTTTTTTAGTGGAAAAATCTCTTACTATTAGTATTGAAGTTCATTTATTAGTAATTATAACAGCATCTCAATGAAAGCAAAAGAAATTAGAGGAGAAAGGCAGAGGACAAATTCAATGCAATGATTTTTTCATTTAACTATTACTGAGTGCCTCAACTCTGAGATTCAGCTCTTAGCAAAAGAAGTTCCTGCTCTTGTGGAGCTCAAATTCTCATTGGGAGGATATATAAAAACAAATATGGAGAGAGATGATACCATTTCAGGTTATGGAAAGTATGCTGGCTTGAAAGGATGTCTGTCTGCTAGAAAAGCCATGTTTTAATCTTAATCCCATTTTGTAAATGCAGCCATTTCTTCTAATCCCTATTCAGTATTATATGTTTGAAACTGTAATTAGATCATCTCCCTGGAGGTGTGATTTAATAAAAAAGAAATGGTTGTTAAGATGGATTAGGTGATGACATGTCTCTGCCCACTTGAGTGGGTCTCGACTGGTTTACTGGAATACTACAAAAGAAGAAATATTTTGGAGAATAAAAGATTCAGAGAGAGCCAGAGAAGAACGACATAGCCATGAGAAGCAGAGAACCCACTAGCCAGTGACCTTTGGAGATGAAGAAATAAAGGCCTCCCGGAGAGCTTAATGACACAGGAAGCCAGGAGAAGAAGCTAGCATATGATGCCATGTTCAGCATGTGCCTTTCCAGATAAGCGAGAAACCCTGACAGTGTTCACCATGTGCCCTTCCACTTGAGAGAGAAACCCTGAACTTCATTGGCCTTCTTGATCCAAGGTATCTTTCCCTGGATACCTTTGATTGGACATTTCTACAGACTTGTTTTAATTGGACATTTTCTCGGCCTTAGAACAGTAAAATAGCAACTTATTAAATTCCCCTTTTTAAAAGCCATTCTGATTCTGGTATGTTGCATTATGGCAGCTAGCAAACTAGAACAGCAAGCTTTAGGCAAGAGAATGAAATAACTGTGAAAGGACAGACTATGGTGAGTTGCTGCTGTTTTAGATAAGTGATCAGGGGACATCTCATTGAGGAGGCATTTGAGCCCTAAGGATATGGAGCAAAGCCTTACCATCTGCTGCAGATAACTAGTCTCCTTTTGAGAAACAGCTTTTGGCCTGCTACTGGGCCTTAGTAGAGACTGATAGCTTAACAATGGGCTAACAAGTCACCATGAGACCTGAGTTGCCTATCATGAGCTGGGTGTTGTCTGACCCACCAAGCCATAAAGTTGGGTGTGGCAGCAGCACTCTATTGTAAAATGGAAATGGTATATACGAAATAGGGCCAGCGCAGGTCCTGAAAGCACAAGTAAGTTACATGAAGAAGTGGCCCAAATGCCCATGGTCTCCACTCCTACTACTTTACCTTCTCTTTCCAAGACCAGAGCTATGGCTTCTTGGGGAGTTCCTTACAGTGAATTGATGAGGAAGAGAAAATTCAGGCCTGGTTTACAGATGGTTCAGCATGATATGCAGGTAACACCCAAAAGTGGACAGCTGCAGCACTACAGCCCCTTTCTGGGGTGTCCTTGAAGGGCAGTGGTAAGGGGAAATCCTCCCAGTGGGCAGAACTTCGAGCAGTGCACCTGGTTGTTCATTTGCTTGGAAGGAGAACTGTCCAGAGGTGTGTTTTTTACTGACACATGGGCTTTTGCTAATGGTTTGGCTGGATAGTCAGGGACTTGGAAAGACCATAATTGGAAAATTAGTGCCAAAGAGGTCTTGGGAAGAGGTATGAGAATAGTCCTTTCTGAGTGGGCTAAAAACATGAAGATATGTGTGTTCTATGTGAATGCACACAAGATGGTGACTTCAGCAGAGGAAGGTTTTAATAATCAAGTGGATAAGATGACCCATTCTGTGGATACCAGTCAGTCTCTTTCCCCAGAAACTCCTGCCATTGCCCAATGGGCTCATGAACAAAGTGGTCATGGTGGTAGGGATGGAGGCTATGCATGGGGTCAACAACATGGACTTCCACTCACCAAGGCTGGTCTGGCTACTGCCACAGCTGAGTGCCCAATCTGCCAGCAGCAAAGCCCCACACTCAACCCCCGATATGGCACCATTCCCTGAGGTGACCAGCCGGTTACTTGGTGGCAGGTTGATTACATTGAACCACTCCCTTCATGGAATGGGCAGCGATTTGTTCTAACTAGAATAGACACATACTCTGGATATGGGTTTGCTTTCCCTGCACACAGTGCATCTGCCAAAACTACCATCTGTGAACTTACAAGAATGCCTTACCCATCATCATGGTATCCCACACAGCATTGCTTCTGATCAAGAAACACACTTCTTAGCAAATGAAGTGCCAATTGGGCATGTGTTTGTGGAATTCTCTGGTCTTACCATGTTCCCCATCATCCAGAAGCAGCTGGATTGATAGAACAGTGGCATGGCCTTTTGAAAATTCAATTATGGTGGCAACTAGGTGGCAATACCTTGCACACCTGGAGTAATATTCTCCAGGAAGCTATGTATGCTCCAAATCAGCATCCACTGTATGGTGCTGTTTCTCCCATAGCCAGGATCCATGGGACCAGGAACCAAGGGGTGGAAATGGGAGTGGGACCGCTCACTATTATCCTTAGCTATCCACTAGGAACATTTTTGTTTCCTGTCCCTATGACCTTCAGCTCTGCTGGTCTACAGATTCTAGTTCCAGAAGAGGGAGTGCTTCCACCAGGAGAAACAATGATTCCATTGAACTGGAATCTAAGGCTGCCATCTGGTCACTTTGGGCTACTTATGCCCCTGGATCAACAAACCAAGAAGGGGATTAGTTTTCTGGCTGGGGTGATTGACCCTGATTATCAGGGGGAAATAGTACTGCAACTACACAATGGAGGTAAAGAAAAGTTTTCCTGGATTGTAGGAAATCCCGTAGGGCATCTTTTAGTACTACCATGTTCTGTGATTAAAATCAATGGAAAACTGCAACAATCCAATCCAGGCAGGACTACCAATGGCTCTGGAACTTCAGGAATGAAGGTTTGGGTCACACCACCAGGCAAAAACTATGTCCAGCTGAAGTGCTTGCTGAAGGTAAAGGGAACATAGAATGGGTAATGGAAGAAGGTACTGATAAATATGAACTATGACTACATGATCAGTTATAGAAATGAGGAATGTAATGCAGTCTTGTTCATGCTATAGTATTTAAGTTGTAAGATATCAAGTTAAGAATGCATATAACCTAAGGACTTGCATCTTATTCTGGGGAGATTTAATGTGTTTCCAGTTGTACCTGGGACATTTGAACATTGTTTGGTGAGGGAAAATTGTCTTTTATTGTTTTCTATTTTGAGATTAAATATGGTTTAAGGTGATGGGTATAGCTGCCAAGTTGACAAGTGGTGGACTGTCATGGTCAGGTTCATGTGTCAACTTGCCTAGGTGGTGCCCATTTGTCTGGTTGGGCAAGTACTGGCCTGTCTATTGATATAAGGACATTTCATAATTAAATCTTGATCATATCAGCTGCAATCACACCTGATTGCATTTGTGATCAGCCAAGGGGATTGTCTTCTCCAACGAGTGATGCTTAATCTATTCATTGGAAGGCTTTTAAGGAAGATTCAGAAGAGACAGTCTCTCTTCCTGTTTTGGCTGATGAGCCTCTCCTATGGAGTTCATCCAGCCCCTTCATTAGAGTTGTCATCTTCACAGCCTGGCCTATGGATTTTGGACTCTGCATTCCCACAGTTACATGAGACACTTTTATTAATTTTATAACTACAGATATTTCCTGCTGATTTTGTTTCTCTAGAGAACCCTAAGTAATACAGTTGAAAAACAAGTCTTTACTTCACAAATATCCAAGCTTACAGTTCCAATTCTAGCATCTTTGAGAAAAGAAATTTACAATGTTGAAAACAATTCAATACACTGGCAGTGTATAAAATATCAACAAAACATAAGAGAATCAAATAACAGGGAGAAAGTATAATGGAGAAATTAGGATTTAACAAGTGACTGTGATTACTGGCACATATAGATAATTCTTTTTAGTATCTAGTGTTTTAGAAGAGCCAGAAAGATATTGTTGTTGAACTATAATCTAATAGCCCTGGTCTTTGATAATGATTGTAAACTATATTGCAAAAAAAAAGTATTTTTTTTTTTTAAAAAGAGAGATAGAGGATAAAAACTGGGACCATATAACTTAGCAAAACTTAGACTAGACTATGATGGTGAGTAAATATGCAAATATAAGAAAAATTTTACATGAGTAAGAATAAATATATGTCACCATTGCAAAGTGTTAAAAATGGGATGGTATATGGAAAAAATACAATTAATGCAAATAAGGATCTATAGTTAAGGATAACACTGTAATATTCTTTCATTAATTGTAACAAAGGCAATACACCAAGGCTAAATGTCAATAAGAGGGGATATAAAGGAGGGGTATGGGATTTTGTTTTCTTTTTCTCTTTCTTTTTTCTCCTTTGTGGAAGAAACAGAAATGTTCTCATATGGATTGTGATGGTGAGTGCAGTGTTATTTTACTGGGAGTTATTGAGTGAACACTTGGGATGGATTCTGTGGTGTGCGAATGAAACAGTTTAAAAATTTTAAAAATTAAAAAATCATAAAAGGGCATACAAAATTAGAACATTTACGTTTTGATGAGAAGACATGTTTATTAGAGAGAATCTTAATTTAAATTCAAAGAAGTTGATTTCTAATCCTGATTGGTTACTAGACAAAGGTGTTGGGTTCTTCTGCCTGATGCACTCAATAACCAATTCTTAAGACACTGGGGTTTCAAAGAGAGGAAAAAGTTCATTACTAGGCATGTAGGAGGAAAGCAGACAGCCTTTTGGCCCAAAATCTGTCTCCATGAACTGCAGTAATACTGATAGTTTTATTAGAGTAAGAGATGAGCAGGGTTTAAGATAATTAGCACATTGGCCCTAGATGACATATGTAGAGGTGATCTAATTATTGGGCATGTGCAGACTGATTACATACTTAGAAAATATATGTAAGAAACTAGCAGAATGAGGTATAGGTGACTTATAGGTTAAAGTCTACATTATTGCACATGTCAGGTGGGCCCATTTTGGTTAGATGCAGTCTTGGTTATCAAGATAATTTTGGACTTGAAGTAGGTTAGTTCTGGGATGACCCAAGACCCTTCATTAATAAACATAGGGGCTGTCTTTAATGATTACAAGACTCAAAAGTTGAAAAACTGGATAACTGGGTATGAAGGAAGGTTAATCACAAGGTTTTTACAACCACAGGGGCAGAAGATAAAGGCTATAGGATCATTATCAGAGATCAAGGCAGTTGAATAACAATTTAGAGATTACAGGAATTTCCCTCTGTCTACTCAGATATACCAGAAAGCTAAAAAAGAATATCATATGATTCAGTAATCAAAATCACCCATTAAATCCTGATTTCTCAGTTATAAATCTGTCCATAAGTGGAAATACAGTTCCCTTATTTATAAAATGGTGATGGATTAGATGAAATTTCTTTAAATGCAAAATAATCTGTATTATGTTAGGGAAAGTGGTCAGTAGCCATTGTCCCTCTTTGGGTAACTATGCACTCAAATGTTAAGAAAGGAAATAGGCCACAAAAAGAGGAGATTAAGTAGAGAGTGGGACCAGCAGGGCACAAAGAAGGGGATCCAGGAGTACAAGAATCGCTCATGCCAGTCCCACCAATGGTGGCAATTCTGTCCCTGAGGAAGCCGGATTTAAAGGATGATTTTGATTACTGAATCATAATATAGATATTCCTTTCTATTTTCTAATATATTGGAGTAGACAGAGGGAAATATCTGAAATCTCTACATTGTAATCCAGCTGCCTTGAGCTCTGATAATGGTTTTGTAGCCCCTGTGATTGTAAAAACCTTGTGACTAACCAACCTTCCTTTATTCCCAGTTAGCCAGTTTTTCAAGTTTAAAGTCCTGTAATCACTAAAGATAGCCCTTAAAGTTTATTAATGAAGGGCCTTGGATCAACCCAAACTCAACCCACCTCAAGTCCAAAGTTATCTTGCTGACTGAGACTGGATCTAACCAAAGTGGGCCCATGAGACATGTGCAGTAACTTAGACTTTAACTTACAAGTCACCTATACCTCATTCCAACATTTTCTCACCTACGTTCTCTAAGCATATAGTCAATCTACACATGCTCAATAATTAGATCATCTCTAATTACATCACCTGAGGCCACTGCACTCATTATTCTAAACCCTGCCCACCTTTTCTCTAATCAAACTATCAGAATTAGGGCAGTTCTGTGGAACAGATTTTGGGCCGCTAGGCCATTTGCTCTCCTACTATGTGCCCAGTAATGAACTTTTTCTCTCTTTGAAACCCTGGTGCCTCAGGAATTGGTTATTTATGTGTCAGGCAAAAGAATTCATGACCTTTGTCCAGTAACAATCCCAACTTCAGAATAGAGCCTGAAAATTGTTTTAAGGGGAAAAAAAGATTGAAGAAAAAATGTCACTTTATTAACAATTATACACAGTGAATATAAAGCTGTGTGTTTCAGTTACATTTTAGCAGAAAAAAACAGTTTGTTATGAGTTCATTCAGTTCTGTGGATCATGCGCATTAAAATAAATGCCCTTATTAAAAACTCATATTCTAAAACTTCTGTGCAGAGACGACCAGTGTCCATTTGAATATTTCATATACTTTATAAAAAAGTGGGCAAGATTGAGTTGAAATGTTCTGGGGAGGAAAAGAAAGAAAAATCTATTCAGCTAAAGTGTTAAATATTCTCCAGTATCCACAGCTAACAACTTCTCGGCATGGGTTGAGCTGAATTTCAAAACCATTGTCATTCCTGAGACAACCTGTAGTTTTAAATGACTAGGCTGTCAGCTCTTTAGTTCACTGCATTTGCCTTTTCTGCTTTAGTGAATAGTAACAATTACATTGCAAACAGCATGTTATTTCCAACTGTTTTTTTTGACAGAAATCTTTGTGTTACAAATATTGCAAACTTGAGTTAGTTTGCACGATTCATTTTTTTATGTAACTCTTAGGGTAGAGAATTTTTTTAAAGCTTCAATAAATTTGGTCTATAACAAATTGACTTACCTTTCTTACAAAAAAAATATTTGATAAGCCAAATCATAGGGGTTGTATGAATTTGTAAACAATTTCTTAGTTCATATTGTT
The DNA here is from genome assembly GCA_004026745.1 of Myrmecophaga tridactyla. NCBI lineage: Eukaryota > Metazoa > Chordata > Mammalia > Pilosa > Myrmecophagidae > Myrmecophaga > Myrmecophaga tridactyla. The sequence continues at coordinate 17,566 of PVIY010035069.1, forward strand.
ACCGGACAAAGTCTGTGGATTCTTTTGCTGGATGTGCTCAGTAACGAATTCCTGAGACGCCCGGGTTTCAAAGAGAGAAAAAGTTTAATACTAGGCTCACAGTAGGAGAGCTAATGGCCTACCAGCTCAAAATCTGTCTACAGCACTGAACTACAGTAATTCTGATAGTTTTCTTAGAGAAAAGATGGGCAGGGTTTAGGATAATGAGCACAGCGGCCCCAGATGATGTAATTAGAGGTGATCCAATTATTGCACATGCACAGATTGATGGCATGCTTAGTCACAGAATGTCTGTAAGAAATGGTAGAATGAGGCATAGGTGACTTGTAGGTTGAAATTTAAGCTACTATGCATGTCAAAGGGGCCCACTTTGGTTAGATCCAACTCTGTTTATCAAGGTAACTTTGGAATTGGGGTGGGTTAGTTCTGGGCTGACTCAAGGCCCTTCATTAATAAACATTAGGGGCTGGCTTTAGTGATCACAAGACTCTAAAGCTGAAAAACTGGATAAGTACATACAAGTGAAGTTTAGTCATAAGGTTTTTACAATCACGAGGGCAGAAGATAACAACTATACAGTCATCATCAGAGCTCAAGGCAGCTGGATTACAATTTAGAGATTTCAGGAATTTCCCTCTGTCTACTGCAATATACCACAAAGCAAAAAGGAATATCATATAATGATTTAGCAATCAAAATCACCCTTTAAATCCTGATTTCTTGGTTACAATATGGCTAGATTTTTCACTGGTTAGCATCCACCTATTGGGGGAAGTGGTGCAATTTGATAAAGGGAAGCAAGAACTTGTTGCCGTGCCCCCATTTCTTAAATGGAATTGATTCATCTTAGTTGTAACCAACTAAAAATTAATTTTGGTTGTAGAAAAAAGACAGAAACTTTGTGTTATAAAGTGGAATGGGCTTGGGTTGATAACAGTGGGTCAACCCAGTCCTCCAAATCTTTAGAGGTGATTTAAACTGTTAGCAATTACTGAGCCTATAAAGAGCTAAGGAGAAACTGGTAGGATCAGAACCTGTACTTCAATTTTTCAAAATACCTTTAAAAGTCTAAACCAGGCATTTATTAGTTGTTTAATAACTAAGGCATAGTTTAGAAATTGTTTTATCTAGCTTTTGAAGTACATGTGCAGTAGTTTATTTTTAACAATGTATAATACCCATTTATATAATGAGGAAGTTGAATTGAAGACATTGTAAGATCTTTTCCATGAATAGATAACCAATATGATTAATTTGTATATTAATGCATCATAATTCATTCATGTATTTTTATATTTTTCTCTATATACTTAATTTGTTTCCAAAATTATTTGAAGTACCAAAATGCATTACAATTTTGTGAGTGTACACTGAAACCTGAAGATGAATAGTTAAATAAACTGAATAATATTTAACAGCATCTTTCCACAATGATGATTATGGACTATTTTTATCTTCTAACATAATAATTCTATCACTGTTTTCAAATTATCAATGCTCAGTTTCCTAATTTTACCCTACATGGAGCTGGCTGCCAAATCTTGTTGTTTCTTAGGTATATCTTTTCTTTACTTCACCATTGCCATAATTGAGAGCCCAGACCAGCTGCAATCTGTGGAAATAGAGAACACCCATGTGAGAACAAAGGTTATTTATTCTCAGGTTGCTACAACAAGTCAGTCAGCCATCACCACTTGCATTTCGTAGAGATGCAGGTGGAAGCTGGAGGCAGGCTAACCAGAAACATCCTGCATGACTGGTTAGGGGAGCAGATTTGACTTTCTCTGGTTGGTCCTAAGTTGGAAGAAGGGCAATAATTAGAGAAGCTGTCAGCAATTAAGTCCTGGCTCTTTGGGGTCAATTGTGACAAAGGCTGTGATTTGACTTTCTGGACTGGTTGCTGTAGAAAGTGGTAGATTCCTGGACTGATTGCTGCAGGTTTGCTCTGGTTACTGATGATAGTGGGTCAAAGTCTCTGGGTCATTATCCATTTGCATATTCACCCCTTCAAATAATGTACTTTCGTATTGGCATTAACATGATATAATGTCTATCAGTTTGTCTTTGCATGCCTTTATTATTTCAAGAAAATTCTTGCCCAGGAATATGGTGCTGCAAATAACTTTGTTTCAAGAATCTCCTCAAAATCTGTTTATCCAAATAAAAGGTACTTAAGAAATCCTCAAGCCTGAAGTATTTTTCATGTGGATGACCATTTGACCTGTGCAAAGAAGGTTAATTTTTTTTTCTTTTCTGTACTGGAAACATTTTGTTTCTTGTCTTATCTGATTGCACTGACTACAGCTAGAAGTGGTGATGGTGTCTTTTTCCTGATATTAAGGGAACTATATTTAGTCTCTCACCATTAAAGACTGTGGTTTGGTGTATATTTTTGTAGATGCTTTTTACCTTCTTGAGGAAATTTGCTATATTCCTAATTTACTGAGTGCTTTTGTCAAAGTTTGTATTGCATTTGTCAGATGTTTTGTCTGGCTATATTGAGATATTCGTATGGTGTTTCTTTCTTAATCTGTTAATACAGAAAAGTACTTTTTAAAATTTTGATTGTTAAACCAAACACATTCTTGGGATATGTCCTGCTTGATCTTGAGACATTATCATTTTTATATAGTGTCGTATTTGATATGTTAACTTTTTGTTTAAAATTTTTGTATTCATCTTCATGAGGGATTTTGGTCTGTACTCTTTTCTTATATTTATCTAGTTTTGGTATCAGAGTAATGCTTATGCTTATCAGAATAAGAAATAGTCTCTACTCTTAACTTATCTGGAAGTATTTGTGTAGAATTTGTTTTATTCCTTCCTTGAATTTTGGTAGAATTCACCAGTGAGAGCTCACAAAATTACGTTTTCAGTGGTTTTGAACTATAAATTAAATTTCTTTAATGTACATGAAGCTATACTGGATGTGCTAGTTTGAAAGGATTATGTGTCCTAGAAAAGCCATGTTTTAATCCTGATCCAATCTTGTCAGAGCACCATTTCTTTTTAATCACTATTCAATATAGTAAAATGGATCTTTTGATTAGATTATCTCCACAAAGATGTGGCTTTCCCAATTGTGGGTATTAACCTTGGATTAGAGGGAGATGTGACTCTGTCCCTTCCAGGTGGGTCTTGATTAGTTTACTGGAGTCCTTTAAAAAAGAAAGCACAGTGGGAAAAGCACAAGAATGATCAGAGTGCCACAAGAACCACAAGAGCCCACACAGCCAGAGATCTTGGGAGAGGAAGAAGGAAAATGTCCCAGGGGAGCTTCATGAAACAAGAAGCCTGGAGAGAAAGCTAGCAGACGTCACAATGTTCACCATGTGCCTTTTCAGCTGAAAGAAACCCTGAATTTCACTGACCTTTCTTGAGTGAAGGTAACCTCTTATTGGTTCCTTAATTCAGACATTTTTATAGACTTGCTTTAATTGGGATTTTTCATAGTCATAGAACTGTAAACTTGCAATTTATTAAATTCTCCTTTTTAAAAAGCCACCCCATTTCTGCCATATTGCATTCTGGCAGCTTACAAACTAGAACAGATTTTATTACCAGAGAAATGGGGTGTTGCGGTTTGCAAATGCCAGATAAGTTGGAATGGCTTTTTAAATGGAAAAGGGGAAGATTCTGGACAAGTTATAAGATGCTTGAGAGAGAAGGCCTAGAATGCTTTGTTGAGTCTGTTGGTAGTAATGCAGACTCTAAAGATACCTCTAACAAGGCTCTAGACAGAAATGAGACATATGTTGTTGCAATTTGGAAGAATGGCAATCCTTGTTCTAAAATAGCAGATAAGCTGGAAAAACTGACTGGTGGCTTTGGCTAGAAGGTAGGTTTTAAAAGCTATGAAGTTGAATATTTAGCAGAAGAGATCTCCAAATTAAATGTGGAAAGTGCAGCCTGATTTTTCCTTTCAGCTTCTAGTTAAATGTGATTGGAAAGAGATAAGCTGAGAACTGAACTCTTGGGTACAAAGCAAACAGAAATTGATGTTCTGGAAAATTCTGGGCTTCCAGCAAGGAAGACCCCAGAGAATGGTGTTTTATTCTGTCCTTAAATGTTTGATAGAATTCACCAGTGAAAACTTACAAAATTATGTTGAGGCAGGTTTTGAACTATAAATTAAATTTCTTTAATATACACAGAGCTATACTGGATATTTATTTATTCTAGATTGAACTGTTGCAGGTTAAGGCTTTCAAGGAATTTGTCCCTTTCATCCATGATGTCAAAGTTTTGCTATACAGCTGTTCATAATATTTCCTAACCCCATTTTCTATCTCTAGAATCTTCTCTCTTGAAACTGATGCTTCGTCTAACTTCTCTCTGTTTCTGAACCTGTCTGCCTAGAAGTTGATCATTACTATTGATCTTATCAAAGAACCAGCTTGTAGTTTCTTTGGTTTTCTTTATTGTTTTTCTTTTTTCTCATTTAATTGATTTCTGCTCTGATGTTTACTCTTTCCCTTTTCTCCTTTTGGGGGCATTTAATGTTTTGGGGGATTTTACTTTTGTTTCTAGTTTGCCCTCAGGTGGAAACTGAGGATATGGCTTTGAGAGTTTTTTCCCCTAAGTATATTATGTTCTCCATTTTACTCAATTCAAAATACTTTCTAATCTTCAGTTTGATTTTTTCTCTCTACATTATTTATAAGTGTCTTATTTTGTTTCCAAACATTTGGAATTTTCAGCTATCTTTGTTATTTATTTCTAATTTAATTTATTTATAGTCACAGAGCATATTTTGAATAATGTGAGCACTTCTATATTTATGGGCCTTGTTGTATGGCCCATACTATTTTACTTGTTAGAATTTGTTTTATGCACAATTGAAAGGGATATGTATTCTTGTATTCTTTGAGGAGGGGGATGGAATATTATGAAAATATCAGTTAGGTCAAGTTGAATGATGGTGTTGTTCAAGCCTTCTATAGTCTTACTAATACCCTGTCTATTTATTCTATCAATAGTTGACACTAGGATATTAAAATTCCCGAGTTTAATTGTGTATTTGTCTATGTCTCTGTTTTAGTTTGCTCATCCTGCTGGAATGCAATATACTAGAATTGGAATGAGTTTTAAAAAGGGAATTTATTAAGTTTCGAGTTTACAATTCTAGGGGCATAAAAATGTCCAAAGTAAGGCAGCCAGAAAAAGATATGTTGACTCAAGAAAGGCTGATATTTATCACATGGGAAGGCATGTGGCTGGTGTCTGCTGGTCCTTGTTCCATTGCTTCCAGCTTCTGATTCTAGTGTTTCCTCTCTAAGCATCTTTGGGCCTTCGCTTAGCTTCTCTGGGACACAACTCTAGATTCTGACTTGCTTTGCATCTTATGCTAGCACATGGTGATGTCTACTAGGCTCTCCAACTCCAAACATCCATGTCTAGGCATTTGCTTTCTCTGTTGGCACTCCAAGCATCTCCAAATGTCTGCATCTCTGTCAGCTCTGAAGCAATTGTCTTTTCCCCAAAATGTCTCCCCTTTTAAATGACTCCAGGATACTAATCAAGATCCATCTTGAATGAGCAGAGTCACATCTCCATCTAATCAAAAGGCCATACCCACAATTGGGCGTGGCTCACCTTCATAGAAGTAGTCAAATCAAAAGATCACATGCAAAATTGAGTGGGTCAATCTCCATGGAAACAATCTAACTAAAGAGTTCCACCCTATGATATTGTTGTTTTGAATTGTTTTGGGTGGGGTGGGGTGGGATGGGGAAGTGCATAGGCTGGGAATCGAACCCAGGTCTCCTGCATGGCAAGCAAGAATTCTACCACTGAACTACCTTTGCACCCCCTCCACCTTATAGTACTGAATCAGGATTAAAGGACCTGGCTTTTCGAGGGTACATAGCACCTTAAAACCAGCACATTCTCCTTATAGTTCTCTCAGTTTCCAATTTGTGAATTCTGAAGCTCCATTATTATTAGGTGTACAATCACTTAGGATAGTTGTGTATTCTAGATGAATTTTGAAATGAATGAATTTGAAATGACCATATTTATCCTTAGTAACATTCATTGCTCTGAAATCTACTTTCTTTGATATTATACTTCTGCTTTCTTGTCATTAGTGTTAGCCTGGTATTTTTTCTTGCCCTTTTACTTTTAACTTATTTGTGTATTTATATTTAAAATAGTTTTGGCAGGGTCTTGCTTTTTTATGCAATCTCATAATATATGACTTTTGATGTATATGCACCATTCAATATAATCTAATCATTGATATGATTGCATTTACATATTACTATTTTTTTTCAATTTCCCCATCTGTTCCTTTTTATTTCTTCCTCTTTTTCTGCCTTCTTTTAAATTAATTATTTTTCATTGTTGCTACATTAATGACAAACTTTTTGTTATTTTAGTGGTTATCTTTGGACATATATATTATTAATTTATCACATTCTACTTTCAAGTGATACCACTTCACATATAAGAGTCTTATTATAGTATACGTCTAATTCTGTCCTCCCATTCTTTGTTCTAGTCTTGTCATACCTTACTGTTCTTATTTTTGCCTTAAGTCATCCATTTCTCTTTTAAAGTGACTTAAATAACCATGGATATAGTCTTATATATGTCCCACGTAATTACCACTTCTGGTGCTCTTTGTCCCTTTATATAGTTCCATATTTTCATTTCATATCATTTCCTTCTACCTTTGAACTTTCATTTGGTATGCTTGTATTTGCTGATGTCAAATTCTTTCAAGTTTCTAAGTATGAAAATGTCTTTATTTGCCATTATTCCTGAAAGATATGTTCACTTGGTATAGAAATCTAGGCTGACAAGTTTTGCTTTTCTTTATTTTAATTATTTCACTACTTTAACTTTGTTGCACCACTGTTACTTGGCTTTCATTATTTATGATAAGACATCTGTTGTCATTCCTACCTTTGCTTTTTTTTGCATGGGCTGTCACCGGGAACCAAACTTGGGTCTCTGGCATGGCAGGCAAGAACTCTGCCTGCTGAGCCACAGTGGCCCACCCTCTACCTTTGTTTTTTATCATTGAGGTTTTTTTTTAATCTGTGGTATTATTGATTTCATTCAATTTGGAATGTTGATCATTATTTCTTCAAATAACTTTCATGCCCCCAATTTTCCTTCACATACTTTAATCAGTTGAAGTCTTGCAGATCATTATGCTCCTTTCTTTTTTTCTTTTTTACCTCTGTATATAATTTTGTATAATTTTATTGAAATATATCAATTTTACTATCTTATCTGGTATGATGTATAATGTCCTGTTAATTGCTTTTGTGTAGTTTCATCTCAGTTTTCTTTTATATATATCTAATCTCAACCTTTAAAATAATCTACCAGCCTCTATATACCATCCTCAAATATTTCTAAAGTTTTATGTCCATATCAAATGCAGTTATAAGAAATATTTTAATGTTCTTGTCTACTTAAGCTATCATCTGTGTCATTATTGATTTAGTTTTGATGGGCTGGTGTTTTTCTTCATCCTTAGAGATATTTCTAGTAATTTTTGTTGGATTTTACCTCACCATGTGCCAGGTATTATTGCAGTCCTGTAACTATTCTTGTCCATATATAAGATGATTCAGTTAAGTTATTGGGAAACTGTTTGATCCTTTTAGGTTTTACTTTTTCAGCTTTCATGGGTAGACCATAGCAGTGTTTACTCTTAAGCTAATTTTGTCTCTGCACTGGATGCTATACATAATACCCTGTGGATTACAAGATTTTCCAAGCCAACTTGTGGAAAAGGGAACTATTCTGAGCTGTGTGTGAGCCCTGGGGATTATTCCCTTATCCTTTTGATGGTACTTTTTCCAGCATCAGTTAATTTTCTCATAGGCATACACTGATCAGTATTCAATTGAAGACTTGAAGAAATGCCTCTACAGAAATATGGAGTGCTTTCTCTCAGACTCTCTGGTAGTCTGCCCATGAGTTTTGGACATTGTTCTCATCTAGATATCCAGCTTTATCTCCTCAACTCAAAGAGAATTTTGGGTACTGACTTCTGGTAACTGCTTTGGTTCCCTTCTTATGCTGTGGCCTGGAAACTGACATTAGGCAGTAAACTGGGGAATTCCAGGGCTCTCCTCCTTTGTTTCTTGGGTCTCATAAATCAAGGTCTTTCATCGACTTATGTCCAATTTCTTTAAAACCATTTAAAAATATTCTTTCTTTTTTATTTTACATTTTTAATTGCTGGTGGTAGGGAGAAAAACTCTGGCCATATTACTTCACCTGGACTGAAATCATAAGTGCTTCCCTCTTAATTTCTAAGATAGTTCAAACTGCATTTCAGGCACTAAGTTTCATTACATGCTAACCATCTTCTCCAGGGTTTTATTGAGTTTGTGTATTGATGTAAACAGGAAAATATTTAAATTCTAAAAATGCAACAACTGAATATACCTTACTTTCAGATTGTAGTAAACAAACTCCAGTCACATACTCTTTTTAAAATAGGCATTTATATGAGGCATTAGTTTTTAAATTAAAAAATAGTAAAATTCAAGTTCCATTTGCTTTCTCTCTGTTTATATGTAACACTTTGAAAAAGAAATTCTCAGTAGAGTTGTTTTTTACTGAATGATGTATTAATTGCCCTTTCTCTGGGTGGAACAATTTTGAAGAAGTCCTCCCTCAATTCAAAGTAATGATTTTTGAGGCCCTTTCCAAGAGCTTTCATACTCTGCATTAGTAAAACTTTCCTTTATTGCCAATTTTATCATCTCATACCACCCATAATTTGTCTTTGCATTAATAACACCAATATATATTAAAATTTTGACTAGGTCTATGTGAACCAAATAATTCCAAATTTTTGCCCTCTTAAAGCATAAATTTTTTTGCCAATATTAACGTAATTATTTGGCTCATAGTATAGTAAAAATCAAGGAGGAGAGTTCAGAAATTAGAATGTCAGTGCCCCCAAATATCTCCCCCCGAATTTTTTAAATTAAAAAATTGAAAATATTCTTTCCATTTAACATACAGAATAATAATAAACCTTATGGGTATTTTGATTGTCATCCTGCTCCATTTCAAACCAAATAAGCTTAAC